>CACRXP010001271.1:95123-108618 GCA_902702965.1 Spirometra erinaceieuropaei
CGATCTTTCATTGACCTTTTTCACTTTGGAAAATAACCAAGTCAAAATTTCTTTTAAAATTTTCTATTGATGATGGTGTCACCCCATCTGTTAGAGGGGGATTCCATGGTTTGAAGATGTTGACGGAGAAGGATAACTTTCTCACATTCAGTCTATCCTGTTGAGTGGGCAGTTTCAGCTAGTAACGCGGAGGTTTGTCATGGTAGGATGTTGGAATTGCCTCAAAAAAAACCACACTCCAATCCGTTCTAAGCCAATTGTTTGGTTTTTAGCGCCCCGGTGGAGAACGGTCGGGTTGAAAAATAACCCTATTTATACGAGTTCCTGCGATCGACTTTTGCGGGCAGGATCGGCAGTATTTGCTTTTTGTTCGCCAGCATACAGTTTAAAGGACGAGGTGACAGTGCTGTTGTGCCATCTCCATTTCGTTTACCGATCCAGAATGTTTTAAAGACGCTTATTGCCAAGTTTGTCCGGAGTAATTGATTTAGAAAGCCGACACTGTGGGCTACACAGCCAGGTGAAGCAAGCACGCTAACGTGCGCTTGATTACGTTTATAGCGACTGTAGGCATGCGTGGCATCTACCGCCCTCACTCGCCTCTTCTCATATGGGTCCGATGTGAAGATCTAATCAAGTAAACCACAGGTGGAGGAGGACGGGGGAATGACCCGGTCAAGCTCGCACCTTGACGTTCCACTCCACACCCTCTGAGTCACACAATAAATGACCAAGAGTAAAAACAGCGACAGGAACATCAGAACGGTTCAGAAGGACAAGGATGACTAAGCAGCAATACTCACGAGCTGTAGACCCAGCGGTAGCGCAAGCGAATCTACTGTCAGGGAACCAGGTGCCATGGAACTGCCGATGCATACCAGGCCGCGAGGGCCATGGTTTGCTGATCATGACATAGCAGACGCTTGCAAGGGTGACACGTTGCCCGCATTTGCCTCGGTCGCCGCCTTTCAGGACTGAGTAACCAAACGGTCCGTTTATAATACGTCCGTTTGAATATAATCCGACGATTTTGTTGATTTTATAGTGCAGTTTTTTCACTGCTCGGTAATCATTATTCGTAACGGACTACATCTTCAATAACTGTGTATTGCTTATTGTACTGATTCTGTCTACCTCTTCTAAAATCCGTCTGAATTTTTTTTGCCTGCTATGACGGGATCCCAAAGGGTCTTTAATAAAAATTGTTTATTTATTTGGGGCCACTACCCGTAAAACGCACCCGCAACCTTTATATGCGTGAGTGTTACAGATCGCTTAAGATGGATTCGTGGCAGCCTGGCTTCCAGCCCACCAGTCCGCCAATCCACAGAAACACACACACAACCGGGCAGATTGCGTAGACTGAAGTGTGGCGTCAGTAAGCAGCCTTCCAAGCCAAGACGCACTGCTGCGCATCATGATGGTTTCAAACTGGGATCGCACATGCAACAGGGGAATCGAATGGAAAATGAGTCGAGATACACACTTCCCGCCAGTGCGGGAGGCGACAATCGGATGTATGTGACGAGTAATGGTGTGGTGTGGCGGAGGATCTGGTGGGAATGAATGTGGTAGCATGGCGTTGCCGGCGGTCGTCAACCACAGGTTTTCGTAAATGCGCAGGTGGCCTTTTTGGATCATCCAATGAGCGGATGTCCGTGGACAATGATGACAGTCAGGACGGGTGCAAAGAATGTATATCAGTGCTCCAGGCACTGGTTCGCCAGCCTCCGTGAGATGAATTCGTATGCAATCGACCAGGCTGATGGATGAGGTTAATGTACGGGGACAGTTTGGACAGGAGAGATCGGGAGTGTCAGTGTCGTTTTCAGTGACGGTGGCGCTGGTGGAGTTGCAGATAGTGGCACGCCAGACGACGGTGTATGATTCGGGCTAGGCATGTAGGTACGCCGGACGTGCTAGGCGTTCCGTGATTATGGAGAATTCCGCTGTCGTGAGTACGCATGTGACCGAGTAGGCCCATGCAGTGAGTGAGCGCGCGGGGCAGTGAGGGCAGTCGAAGCGGATGCGGCGAGTGTATGTGGGTGTTCCAGGCACTGGTTCGCAAGCCTCTGTGTAATAGGTCCGCAATGGTCCACCAGGCCGATGTATAAGGTAAATGTGCGATCGCAATGAGGGCAGGCCTGAAACGGGTCCAAATCCCTGGAGAGGATTCTGCCGATGTTTGAAGTCGATTGGACGTCGGACGTCATCCATTCGCTGATAGGAGGGCATGAGGTCATTGTGGTGGTGGTGGTTGGGGTGGTGGTGTTCGCGGTGGTGGTGGTGGTGGTGGTGGTGATGGTGGTGGTGGTGGTGGTGGCGGCGTTGGTGCTGGTGGTGACGGTGGTGGTGGTGTTGGTGGTGGTGGTGGTGGTGGTGGTGGTAGTGGTGGAGGTGCCAGTGGTGGTGGTGGTGGTAGTAGTTGTGTTGGCGGCGGCGTCGGCGGCGGTGCTGGCTGCTGCGGCCGATTCAACAGCTGGGTAGGGCTCGTCGTGTCGGCTGATGAAGGCGACGGGTCGGCGACAGGGGTAACGAGCAGAAGCGATTTTGAGGAAGCGTCGGTAGTGGGAGAAGGAGTGGAGGTCGTTGGGTAGACGGCCTCCGCTACGACCGAAAGGCGTCCGAAACGTCCGTTGAAGTCGTGGGCAGATCGGGGATGGTTGAACGTTGTCGTTACGAAGCGGCGGCTGCTGTGATTTGCGAGCTTCTTGTTTGGCTTTGACGGGACTGATGAGGTTAACTTTGAATAATGCTTCATCTGTCTTCACTGTTCTCCTCCAGGTCTGCCGGTCCCGTGCGAGGTCTTTCCAGGTGGCCAGGTTAGTTTGCGGACGCTTCACGGAAATTTTTAGTGTATTCATGTGGCGTCGTACTGGACCTCCTTGTTAGTGGGAGCCCGTGGCGACATCTCCAAAGATGAGCCGTTTGGGTAGCCGACGTCGTCCATTCATAAGAGGTGGCCGGACTAGAGTAGTTTTAGTCGTTTCAGCATGACGTAGATGCTGAAGAGTCCTGTCCGTTCCAATACATTGGTGTTCGGGATTCGGTCTTGTTATTTCATATTTAATAGACGGCGAAGACAGCCGAGTTGGAAGTGGTTGAGTCTGCTAGCCTTCTCCTTGTACACTGTCCAGGTCTCCGTTTCATACAGCAGCGTCAGAAGGATGACTGCTTTGTACATCTTCAGTTTGGTGCAGAGGTGGAGACCGTAAGTATTTCAGACGGTGTTCTGCAGGCAGCCGAAGCCTTGCATGGTCATGGGAATCTGGCAGGCAACTTCGCCATGGATTTAAGTGTTACAAGATAGGGTACTGTCCAGGAAAGTGAAGTTGTCCACGGCCTGCATTTGGGCGCCGTCATTGTTGATTCACTATAATAGAGTATATATGAAGGATTTAGGCAGAGCCATGGAAAACCCTAGGTAAAACTAGACGTATGAAAAAAACAGACAGATATTTACAAAACAATTATGTATGTCATTAATATCGTGCACCTGTTTGACCATCAAGCATGAAGTTATATAATGTCCTTTTGAAAGTCTCAACATTTTCCGCTAAGCCAACGGAGTTCGGCAATTCGTTCCATCCTTCAACCAGCCGGTGGGAGAAACATTTGACCCGCATTTCGAGTTTAACATACTTTAGCTTCAGTTTGTATTGGTGCCCTCGAAGATCTCTCCTCCGCACCACTTCGAAGAATCGTCAAAGTGAATAGCACTGTCTAGCCTTCTGACGATTTTAAAGACCATGATCATATCCCCTCTGTATTTTCTATAAGAGAGAGGAAATATTTTTAGATATTCCAGGCGTCTATAATAAGGTTAGCTCCTTAATCCGTCGGCTAGCTTAGTCGCTCTTCGTTGAACGTTCTCCGGTAGGGTGTAATCGTGCTTCGTCCAGGGACACCATGCCTTAACACAATATTTCAACATTCGTCGAACGTATGCTCCAAATCTTCGGCCGAAAAGTCCTTCGGCGAAATTAAGGAAGGATCTTCTTATCGCGCCTAGGATACCCGTAGCTTTCTTTGGTACCTTGGCAAAGTGAGACGATGGTTTGAAAGTTGACATCATGCACACACCGAGGCTTCTTAACTCGTTGACTGATTCGAATTGGTGACTTCCTATAAAGTAGTGAGATTTATATCTCGACGGCCTCCTGTTGTCCGATCGTAATCGCATAAGTTGGCATTTGTTTAAGTTGAGGCTAAGACACCACTCATCACACCATCGCTGAAAGCAATTCAGATTGTCTTCTAACTGCACAGGGTCTTCCGGCTTCTTTATTGATTTCCACAATTTGAGATCATCGGCAAACATTATGCGCATGTAGTTCAGACAGCCCAGGCAGTCATTCACATAAATTAAGAGCAGAATTGGGCCCACAACGCCTCCCTAGAGAACGCTACTGTGGATAGAGGCTCATTCCGATATAGCATTTCCAATACACACACGCGGAGATCTGCCATAAGAAAATCGGCTAACTATTTAAGCAGATTTCCATTCACCCCCATTTGACGCAGTTTAGATATAAGTCGTCTGTTTGGAGCACTATCAAAGGCCTTTCTGAAGTCAATGTAAACGGCGTCGACTGAAAAACCCACGTCGATTGATTTCGTCCAGCTCTCCAAGGATATTAGCTTTGTAGGCTGCGTTGGCTGGTGGTTGATGCATAGCCACCGTTTTCATCGTATTGATGACCAGACCGAAGTCATCGCTTGTGGCGTCAAAGAAGTCTGTGCTCCTTTTGATGTCCACTTATTAGGCGGCGCTGAGGGCACAGTCGTCGTCAAAGAGAAGTTCGTGGACAATAGTTGTGGTTACACGCAACCGGAAGTGCATTCGCCGGTGGTTGAGGAGTTGACCATCCGTCCGGTAGACGATACGGATCGCGGGACGTTCGTCTCGGAAGGCGTCCGCTAGTTTGGCAAAGAACATGAGACTGAAAAGGGTAGTAGGTAACTAATGGAAGTAAGATCCCCTGAGACACAGATGTCAGGCCCGACTGCATTCGATTACGTCCAGATACTGTCTATGGTCCCAGTGCCCTCTATTTTGGCTTTTTGGAAATTTTCTATATGAGTACGAGGTAGATTAATGGAGACCCCGCTCAGGGTTCAGTTGTCTGGTGTCGCCTAAATGGTTCGCGGGATTCGTCACTGTTAATCTTGACGTCATGTTGATGTTCCGACGTTTTCCCATCGTTCATAGACATGAGTTCCTGTATTCGCTGTAAAATTTTTGCTCTGTAAGAAATTCGTGATATTTAAAATTGCATTTGGCCAACGGTATACTAAGCTAACTAGTTTTATTCCCTTTTGGGGCATGACAACTCCGGTCATTTCCATCAAGAAGAGCAGACAAGGTGACCCCTGCAACAGGGAATATTTTTCGTCTCGTCGCTTTAATCAACTTGCGTAGAACTCGAATCTACTTTTACCGGAGGTTATGCTATTGTCGTCTTGGTATCGCCGGTTCCCCGTCTATGCTTAATGAGACGGTATCCATCCGTTAAGATGCCCTTGAGGCGGTATTATTTAACTTTTTGCGTTTAAAGTTTGGTCTTTTTGGATCTGGTCTTGACATTGTCATCCCGGTCACTAGTATTCTGTGGCATGAGCGTCCTTAAGTCCACAAGCTCGTTTTATAGTTTTCTACTTTTATTAGGACATACGCATATCCCATACAGGGTTCATTCTCGTCTCCCGCACTCTAAGCCGCAGTTATGCTTCCAGCAGAATTGACTGTTTTTGGCTGGAAAAGTAAAGAGGACGGGTGCAGATCATGGATGCGAAGATCATGCTGTTATCGTCGAATTGCTAAGCACCACAGACTTTGAGGTTAGAGAGTATCTATGTTTTCTTCTTCGAGGTTAAAGCGAATACTTCGGGTCGTAAATGATGAAGCGTAATGAGTACTTAAAATCTGATTAGCGAAAAAATAATCGTTGGATTTGACGAATTGTCTGAAACTTATTCAGGAACGACTTTGCTGTTTGCAGGTCCCGGAGGGCTAGGATAACTTTAAACCTTCGAACGTTTTAAACACCTGCTTTTCTAGGATATCGTTAACTAGAAGTTGACTGCCTAGCCTGCAAATTGCCGTGATAAATACATTGTGCCTTACTCAGTTTTCCAACGAATGTCAACACGTGGAGGAAAATCCCAGAAATGCAGAAAGTGGTTCTGTATAAACGGTTCTATTGTCAATATTAGAGACGGTAACCGCGAAGAAGTTGTCCAGTTTTCGCACAAAATAAAACTACTGTTTTCAGTTGAGTTTGTAGCATTTCGTGGTGTTCGTGTGCGATGTGTGTGTTGATGGAAAGATGCTTGGTGATATGGTCGGTTTACGGTTACTTGATGCACATTTTCGCGGAGTCACATGTGACCGAGTAGGCCCGTGCAGTGACTAGATGTGCTAGGGTAATATGGGCGGTTGAGCGATGGCGGCGCGTGAATGCCGGTGCTCCAGGCACTGTTTTGCCAGTCTATGTGGTATATTCCCCAGTAAATGAGTAGACCAATGCGCGACATGCATGCGCACTGGTAGTGTGGGCGCGATAGGTTGGGAGGTACTGAGTCGGCCAGGATTGTTATAGAGCTAGTGGTGACCACGCCGTTGGATTGAGAGACGGTAGGTCTGTGAATGAGAGAGTTGTTGGGTTTGCAGGCTATGTTCGGTTCGTCGATATTGCTGTGAATACTTTTTTGTAGATATGCGTGTTCAAATGGGTTACAACGGTGAGAGAACGTATTTGGGCAGAGGGGACAGTGATGGCTAATGAGGTGAGTGTATGTGAAAATTTTGGTGCTAGCGCACCGATCGCGGGCCGGTGGATTTGCGAGTGACCGATCAGGTCGATGCATGGGATGGACTTTAGACCAAAATGAGTCCACGCCACAGATAGTAGGATGGTGGTTGATGAGGCGTCGGGAGCGTTTTGATGGGTGCCATAGTGGGAGAGCTGGTAGCCATCACCGTGGGAGTGGCGTTGACCGTCGGTTGTGGATTATCGAGAGCGCAGGGTTGACATGGACGCCATGGGTCGACTTCGCCGATTTTCGCTCCATTGATGCCCATAGTTCAGCAAGCCGACGGGTCCTACTCGGGGTTATTCGGGCTTTCGGATCGATTTGTAAGCGCTTCGGAAAATTCTTTAAGGTGTCCGTGTAGCGGCGCATGTGACCTCGTCCCATCCTTTCAAGATGGATGCTTCATCTCAGTTACGTTTGCCGTAGCATAGCGCAAATGTTGAGGAATCCGGCCCTTTTCAAAACTTATACGTCTGCGAACCTGGCTTGCCATCGCAGACGGCTGAAATGGAAATGGTGGAGATTTTGTACTCGTATCTTTTAGACTGTCCGGGTCCCCAATCTATTAAGCAATATCCACAGGATAACACTTTTTACACCTAAGTTTGACGTCGAGTTTGACACCGTGACGATTGTGAAGAATTGTGAGGCCCGATCGCCGGAACAAAAGCTTCATTTGCCTGACGTTTTTGACTCCTGCTCGAACCTATTATCGGAGGTAATAGCAAGTACGTGTGGTTCATGCACAAGGAGCCGCTGTATTCATAGGATGCAATCGTCCTGCTACCGCAGACCTATACAGATTTACTGATCTCTCATACCTTCATCGCGGATTGTTGCGCTTGGTGTAATGGCTGCTTTATGGCCGACTTGAGCGTCGCAAATCGCCGAAATTTCATCACGGATGTAGGACGTTGGTGTGACGACTGCTCGACCGCCTGATCTACCGACCCTAGAGTTTGCAGCAGAGTTCAACTGTGCGCTCCCCGCGTGGAGGATCTATCCGCCTGGGTGAAGTGTCTGCCCCGAGTATGGAAGGGGGAGGTCATTGCATTTGTTAGTAGACTGGGGACCGGTAAACCATGACCCAAACAGCTCACGGCTCACGCGGTTGTCGCTCTAGCGAGGGTTTCGGCCTCGTCGAACTTGAATGTATGGCCGGATCTCGTCGGATGAACCGCAACATGAGAGCTGGCGTCACTTTTCCGTACTGCTACCGCCTGTTCAGCCATTCACGCTCGGAGCAGGCTTTCGGCTTGTCGACGTAGTTGGTTTTTCCGCAGCTGCAACAGATCTAACAAACGACTCCAGGCGTTTCTCGCCGTACCAACGGGTCTTTCGATTTTATTGTCTAATGCCTGGTGCTTTACCCGGTCGGTGTGCAACTCCAACCCCCAGGCGTGGGAAAAGGCATCCGACGGTTTCCGAAACTTTCTTGACATACAGTATCGTTCGCAAATATGGGGTCCGTTCAGCCTGACCTTTCGTTCCGTTTGCGTATGCACCGGCTGACGACGTTGCGCGGGTAGCCACTGACTTTGGACAGCAGTCCAGGGTATTGTTGTTCCAAAAAATATTGTCTTCCGGATCACTGGAGTGCGTTCTAACACGCCGATAGAGCGCCCTTACACTACTGCGTTTGTGACTGATTGGGTAGTCACTGTTGAACTTCAACGTGCACCATAAAACTCCAAGCTTAATCCTTATATTGTATATCTCGTTCTTTTTTCTACTTCTTGTTGTTATTTTGTTATTTCCCTCAGGTTTTATTGATTAAAAATAAATTTCCAATTGCCGAACACGCGGCAGCGGTACGGAGGAATGACGCCAACTCTCAGGTCGCGGACCACTCGACGAGACCCGGCCACACATTCAAGTTCGACGAGGCCGAAATTCTCGCGAAAGGGGATAATCGTGAGAGCCGCGAGTTGCTTGAGCCATGGTTCACGGGACCTCAATCAATCAACAAGTGCAACGACATGTCCACTCCATACTGCGTGCTGAAGCATAGGCTGGCAAAGGTAATTGACCACTCGGGGCGCGCGCAAGCCGGTGAGCCAGATGGCCGAGCAGTCATCACGCCAGCATCCAACACGGGTGATGACATTTCGGTTATTAACAACCTGCATGCCGGCCAGCAAGCAATTAGCGCACCGGCGGGCAACGATCCTTCATGAAGGGAAACGCGGTTAATTGCTATAGGTATGCGGTAGCATAGCGACTGCATCCTATAAATACCGCAACGTCCTGTGCACGAGTCACCCTTTTCTGCTACTGTCTCTGATGATGGATTCAAATGAGAATCCGAAACGTCAGGCGAATAAAGACCTTGTTCCAGCGATCGCTTCTTCTTCTGATCAACTAGTTCCTGGAATTCGCATCTTCGCTTGTATCGGTCAACTTCCAATGTCCACAATATTGATTAGGTAGACACCAAATACAAAGGTAGTCGAGGTGCTGCCGATATAAGTGAGTTCGTTATAGATTGTTTCACGTTTAAAGGAGACTGACAGCACCCAGGAGGTAATTTATAAACCTACGCAATTCTATCCATAGGGTTGACGATTCGCTTTTGGTCCGTGGAAATGAACGATATTCACATCTATATAAGCCTGCGTTCCATGCCCTGACAGTACCCCACCTGGAAAAGCATTACAAGTTTGCCTTCGGCTGGGTTCCATATGATTACTTGTCGAAGAAGTATGACGTGTCCTAAGTCAAATAAAACCACACAAGTCTCCTGGACCCGACGGGATTCCTGGGCTGATACCTACGGAGCTATGAACGAGCTATCAGAGCCTCTTTCGATTTTCTTTGAGCTGCCCATGAGGACAGGAAGGCTGCCATTACAGTGGAAGACAGCTAACCTAATTTCCTTACATAAGTGAGATAGGAGGATGGCAGCAAGCAACTTTAGGCCTATTAGCTTAACTTGTCTCTCATGCAAAACGATGGAAGCTCTAGTAAAGAGTGCAATAGAGAAATTTAGTGAGGAAAATAGCATCTAACAAATAGCCTCTCAAATCTGTTAGCTAGTCTGGAGATCTCGATCGGGGTTTTAGAAGAGGATTTTGGGGTAGATATCGTGTAAATCGATTTCCGCAAAGCATTCGACACTGTTCCGTACCAACAACTTCTTCATAAATTAAGCGCCATCGGCATCCGGAGCGCTCTTCTGACCTGGATAAGGGCGTTTCTGGTTGGCTGAAAACAACGTGTCCGTATTGGAGATGATATGGCAGACTGGGTGAACGTGACTAGAGGTGTGCCTCAGGACTCAGTTCTGGGAGCCTCGTTCTTCATCCTTTATGTTAATGACAGGTTTTAGGAGCTCGATTGCGGTAAAATAATGTTTGCGATGACGTCAAACTCTGGAAAGTCATTAAGAGTCCAAATGACCAGAGAGCCCTTGAAAGCAATTTGCACCGACCGCAAGCCTGGTCCGAGAAATGGCTTCTAGATTTAAAAGTACAGAAGTGCGCCATCATTCATCTGCGTCCAACCAACTGTAACTTAACTCAGAGCCTGAGGGCATATCACATGAAAGACATTAAACTTCCTGCAGAATCTTCCAAAAAGGGTCTCGGTGTTTGGATACAGAGCGACATGAAGCCCACACTGCAGTCCAACAAGGCCGCAAAAAACGCCATGAGAAGGCTGCATGCCATCAAAAGAACGTTCTTAACATTTGAGTAAGACCATTTTGGAAGAGTTTGCGTCACCTTTGTTCGATCCCATTTAGAAAATGGCATACAAGCGTGGCGGCCATTGTTTGTAAAGGAACAAACATGTCTTGAAAGAATACAACGTCGCTCAAAAAAGCTGGTGAACGGTTTAAAAACCAATCCTAAATAGAGAGACTGAATTGCCTTAATTTATTTCCTCTTGTTACAGGCGCAAAGAGGCGATCTTCTCCTCATCTACAAGATAATGCATGGTCTTGAGCATGAACTTTCTTTTGAGGGCATGTTACAGCGGCACCTCTCACCCAATCTTCGTGGTCACTCGATGAAGCTACGGACAAAAGTATCCAGGCTCAATCTTCGTTCTGGATTTTTAACGTAAACGATAGTGGAGAAAAGGAACGACCTCCCTCAGTCAGTCGTGGAGGCGGCGTTTCTGCAACTCTTCAAGAAACGCTTGTATGCTTATTCCTGTCCCCTGTCTTCCCTCGACAGTCTGAGCCTGAGCTAAATACCCTGTGACTCCCCGAAAAATTATTTCTCCGAAACAATTCTACTCAAATAAACCAAGTACCGTTTTGACAGCGAATATTTTCACTGTTCGTGTATATTTTGGATCTAACGAGCTGTAATGTAATCAATAGGGTTTTAAAATACCTTGTCTATTTTTCTTATCATATTAACGGAAAAACAAACTGAATATTCTTTACTAATAATAGGCGATGACTAGGGACCACTTCTTAAATTCATACTCTCTGGTCTCGGTTTTGGAGGCAAGATTTGAGGTGTGAAAGAAGGGGGCGTATCCCGGGGATTAATTAGAGACGTTGTGGAAGGACCTTTAAAGTCGAAGTATACTGTAGTAACCGTTTCTGTTACTTCCCTGGCTTGACAGCAATTCTAAGGTAGTGATATGTCAGGACTGGTGGGTTTTTTATGTGCAGAGACATACTGCTAAGGGGCATGAAGTTAACGTTTGCCAATTAACCTAAAATTTGCTTGTACGTCACTTTTTTCGAAAATTTCGAAAAAATCTGGTGTTTCCTGATCACTGCAATAGTTTTCGCTAACAGAATGACTTCAAGTTCCAAAGATTAGCACAGTGCTTGAGGATTTTTAATGTCTCTGTTATATCTTGATGCGAAGAAGTGATCGAGGGAAGTGCGTTCTAGGAACAACCGCATTATTTTCATAAACCGCTAACGCGCGTATCATAACTAGTTATAAGGCGCCTTACATATTTTGGACCCTACGAGTTTTGGAACATTCTAGCCTGTGTTGTGCCAGTCGCAGAGGATGTCCTAAAGCATCTCGGTCTATGGCGTGTTGATCGTGGATTAACAGCCTTGCGCGCGTGAATCCCCTCAAGGGGAGATCGCAGATGTTCGACTGGTAATCAATTGGTCCGTGCGCGTGAGTAAAGGTCCCGCACCTGCTCGATGTTGCGGTATACGCTAGTTGGCTGCCTAATTTTGCGCGCGCGTTAGTAGCCAGCTTAGTTTGCCTTGCAGTGCGTGGTCAAGTTTTCTTTTCCCTTTTGGCCGCGATCCCATACCACGTACGTTCGCCATGATAGTCTGGAAAATTGCACTTGGCTTAAGTGCCAGGGTATATTTCATTCGGTTAAGTATGCAAGGGGAATCTATGTTTGCTTCCCGCGAGGTCCACTTGGGAGGTTGTCTGATAGCTGCTCTAAACAATTCCTCACTTAAACAGATTTCATTGAGTGTTAATGCTGTTAGTTCCGTTGATCGGTGGACTTTTTGTTCTTGAAATAGACAGATTACTGAGAACTGAGCACTGAATGATTGGCTATCTCTTTCTGAGCCTTAGATACTATTATTTTGTGACCATTTTCTAAAGTCATATTTCAGTCACGCATATGAATGGGCCAGATATCGTTTATACGAATAATATCAAGGCTGTTATCTCTTTGAGAGGGTTTACCGACTGCTTATGCCCAATTATGAAAGGCCATCGAGATAGTAATTCACGGGGCTTGATAGTAGCCGAATGTTCGGTCCATTTTATTTCCGCTTGTGCGTGACACCGTACAAGGCTACGTAATTATTAAATATGTGGGGACTGCCTGGTAATGTGTAATGGATAGTATTCTTAATGTCTGCTGCCAAGTATGTGTATAATCGAATAAGCCCATGTAGCAGCTGAATAAGCGGATACATTAAGAAGGGAGAGCGCACACTTGACAGGGTCGACCAGACCTGTGGGCATAGCGTATTAGCTGAGGCTGTTACTGATTCGCGGACATCTGACCATGTTGATAAGCGACTGCGACAAACGAATGCAGTGGGAGTAATTTAGCTCGCATTGTTGGCGGTTGTGTTCCGTGACATGGTAACGTCGTCAGTGTGGTGAATATGGGCTGGAGCTGGAAAGTGATGCAAAAAAACAATACATGGTGGAGTTTCGCGACTGGGAGTTCGGCCTGGATCGATAGGGCTGTAGCAATCATGCTAAAATTGCGAGAAACCCCTAGGCTTCCAACAAATTCGATCAAGTGTTATGAATATGCGAAATTAGCTGGAGCATAGTGGCAGATTTTGACAGTTGATAGAGTTTTTCCGTTTTATTCTAGTTTTGCGCACTTGTTGGTTAAGCTTTGCATCTTATGTTCCGTTGGTTTCTGAGATTGCAATCCCAAGGGGTGTGACTGTTTTCCAAACCTGCCGACCAAATATGAGGCTTTTACAGTTTTCTTGCCTAATCTAGAAATACCCCGATGAGGTCGCAAAATGTTCCTACAGCGTCTGTTTGCATGCCTTGCCTGTCTTGCTAGGCTTTTCGCAAAAAGACCTATTTTGAAGCGTGCTACTCAGATATCTTTTAAATTCAGCCACATACTTAATGCCAATGTGCCTCAGTATTGCAGTATTTTTCAGAATACCATTCGCCCTGAATAACCAGATGTTCTGCAATTGTCTTCGTCCTGTTATCTACTGTGTTCTTAGAGAAGTGCAAACATTCGATAGAATCCT
>CACRXP010001272.1:23410-58175 GCA_902702965.1 Spirometra erinaceieuropaei
GACTTCGATTCGTTCAATGCCTCTAATTCTCTTCGGACAATGCCTTCTGAGAACAGTATATCACTGACGCTTGGTAAAGGCATGGAACGCCCTGCCTGTGGACGTCGTCACGTCCTCATCCGTGGACTCATTTAAGAGAAAGCTTGACCAGTACAGAGATATGTACCTCCACAGCAGCAGAAACTAACAAATTTCCACCCATTACCACCCTCACCACCCAAAGTTTTATGTTACAAAGCATGCTTCTCCCTATATTTTAGTAGCATTACAATTTTTCACTATCTCCTGACCGCCGCATATGCGCCTGCTTCGATATTACTTGGTCTATTCAGTACCGTACTAGATATTGTACAACTTTGACATAGAAGGCATTCACAGACAAATTCGTACCAGTGACCAATGCTTGTTGTATTTAATTACCTACCTAATTTTTTTCCCACTTGCCTTACACACTGTTTTTTATGACGTTATTGTAACCAAAAGCGAGTTCAAAGGCGCTCGCCTAAATTTCCCTTAATAAATCCGATCTGATCTGATCTCTGTATTGTATATATTGTTCTCTGTTAACTTTTGCGACTATTTTGCTTTGAAAACCAGGTTCTCAACCTTAATACAAACTCTTACTTCGTGCTCTATTGATAAAACAGACACCAGAACAAATCATATCGAAGTGCAGACGAAATTACTGGATTTGGTTTAGGTTCTTTCCCTGAGTCCAAAGCAGACTGACAGCGCCCAAAAGGGACTATAATAGACCTATTTTTTTCTATATGATTTTTCTACTTTATCCCTGATTATATCTACTACGGCTTCGTCCGTCCCGAAGCGCGCTCTTTTTCGCTTTCAGGTATATTATCCTCTGAAATGAACTTTCCAAAAGGGATAAGCTCGTCAGATAATCTTCATAATTTTAAGAAGATGCTGCGCCTTTATCCGAAAACTGACTCGAACAAACTTTGATTTTCTTATCCTCCCCAGACAATTTTCTCTATGACACTGACAAAATTGCCATCGGTCATTTAGGGCACTGCCACCAAATTACCATATCCGCTCCCATTTCTCTCTTCCTGAGTGGTTTCGCTTTCAAGGATCTCCCACCATAAATTTCGACTTTTTTCGATTTTTCAGTCCTTGCATCGTGTTCTTCACAGATCGCTATGTTCTCACTGACAAACCATTTCGAATAAGCACTAGGGCCAGGTTGACGGGCACGCCCTAAGCCGCCTAGATTTCGATAATCTCTGACCCTTATCATAATTCCACTTTGGCATCCGAGATTTCCAGTTCTTACTCCCAAGCAGTCTGTCGACGATCTCGGCAGAATTCCATGTTTTTGTTCCTCCATGTTTTTGTCCTGGTAATTTGATTGTTTTGCAAAGAGCCTTCAGTGTCACATCTCCCCTCTACGCCTTGAAAACCACTTCAGACTTCAATGCCTCCTCCTCGGCTATACTCAAAACGGACTGTCTGTGTCTCTCTTGTTTCGCCACGTATACGCAGATAGCTTCGGTTGTTCGAGGAATTCTATCTTCACGACGCCCGTTTCGAATCCCTCATACACTGCCATATATACTGTCCCATGCTGACCAGCCCTGTCCGACCCACATATTTACCTTCTCATGAGTAGGAGTTTTTTCTCCTCAAAAGCTAGTTACTTCATACTTATTTATATTGAGGGTTTTTTCGCTGCTCCTTAATCGCTTCTCATCAGCTCAAACTAAATGATGTACACAGTATGTCTACTCTTCCTAATATCCACCTGACCTTTTTTTATTTGTTTTGATAGCACCTGACGGGGCTCTTACACGAATTACTTATTTATTCATTTGATTTACCTGATGATATATGATGTTGATTTGTGTTACAGGTGCAGGTGGGCAAATGTTGAATGCTGTGGTCCAGCCCACGATGGTTGACCACAAGTTTTCATAAATGTGCACAGGGCATAGTGAAAGGACAGTACGCGTAGTTGAGCCGAGTTCGTCTGATTTATGCTGGTGCCCCAGGCACTGGTCCGTCAGCCTCCGTATGGTGGGTTAGCAGGTTAGCGCGCAGTCGTCGGGGAAGAGCAGGTCGTAAGCTGTGGTCGTGGATAATTGCATGGGGCCTGCAGACGCCTACTGCTGACACGACGTCCGTCAGTTGTGTAGGCTATGCGTATCCGAGGCGTTCGTCAATTCAGATGTCCATCAAATATGGCGGAGAACAGGAGGCTGCAGAGGGTGGGAGTGGGTACATAGTTCCTCTTCACTCTATTAGTCACCGTAAATGCCTCCGTGTCAGTAATGCGTGCCATCATACCGTCGTGAACCTGAGGTACTATGTGTGTGAATCGCCCAGAATAGCCGAAAATCGCATGATATTCCACAGTCCAGCGCGGTTCACGGTATCGGAGGCTTTCATCAAGTAGCATATGGGTGGGCTTGCATTTCCTGGCACCTCTTCTGCAGCTGACGACTGGAAAAGACCGTGTTGGCGGTGCATCGATGTCTTTGGAAGCCATATTGTTTTTCCGATAGTAATTCCTTATCGAAATGACCGTTTAGTCGTTTGATGGGAAGGCGTACGAAAATGTTCTCGGAAATGTTCAGTAGTCAGATGTTTCCGTTGCTATTACAGAGTTGCTTACTTCCTTTGGGCCTGTAAAATTAGACGGTTTTAGCGTCCTTGAAGTCCTGAGGGGCATGTTCCTATCGCCACATCTCTTGGAAGAGAGGTGCTATGTTGTATATCTGTCTGCGGTCGCGGCGTTTGTAGATTTCCGGTGGGATTGCATTGAAGCCTGACCATTTCTCTCTGGAGAGTTTCTGCACGTCCAATGGTTTCTGGAAAATAGGCTGGATGAGACAGTTCGATACTGATTTGTACATGAGGAGGCCGGTCGGCGCGACGTCGGAGATTGCAGAGAACTGATTAAGAACGCTTTTGAAATGCCCGGCCCACCGTTTCAGAATCCGTGACATCTCCTTTTTACGTGTCGGTCCATTGAAGCTGAGAAGCGGCGTGTTGCCTTCCGTTGGAGCACCGAAAGTCGCCTCGGTCGCGGCGAGGAATTTCTTTAAAAGTTGCTATCGACATGTCCCGGGATGTCCGCGGCAATGCAAGCCATTCAGGCGTCTCGCATTTCTGATTGCCGTTGCTGCGCATGTAGGCGACGGTTGAGGAACGTTCTATGTGGACTGCACTTTACAATGCATTGCTTTATTTGAACCAGTCCTGGTGCTGACTTTGTGTGCGGATGAGGACAACTACGGCACCATCAAGTCTCCAAAGAGGCTTTTTCATCCGGAGTTGACAGGCCTTCCAGATGCTAGGTCAGTAGCTTGCAGTGATGCAAATGGTGATAAGGCAAAAACAACACGTGGGTACCTAACTTACCTGATGAACTCTTAGCTCGTGGCCTCTTGCGGGATTGCAGACGGAGCCGCATCTTGTAGATGACAAAACGATAGTCCGACTGACCATCGGCGTCACAGATCACCTTGGCATAATTACGCCCCGCTGATATCGCCTACGGACGAGAACATCATCCAGCAGCCGTCATCTCTGTGATCAAGGATGCACCCAGTGGGTCTTCTCCCACATCAGCAGGGGGATGATGTAAATCAGCATGAAGCGGTGTTTAGCGCAGATTCACAGGAAATGGAGATCCCTGTAGTTGTAACCGCTGATGTCGATTGCATCCAGAATTACTATCCAGTCTGCACCGTCTCTCCCTACACGGACAATGAATTCACTAAGGACAATCAACTTATTCGCCTTCAGCACAGACGCGAGGAGTGAGTGAGAGTCTTCATAGAAATTCGACTACGTCTCTTCTGAGCCGGTCCGCGTTAAGGAGGAGGCGCATCAGGCGATCGTTGACGCCCTGCGGTAAAGGCGACTGTGGACCCACGATGTCGCTCTGGATGGCAAAGCTGACATCCGTGTCTCAGCACGCCCCTTTTGGGCAGACTCTGCAGAAGAGTGTAACCTGAACTCATTTCCTTCAGTTTGCCTTGCACGGAGAACCTGGTCTCGTCGAGTACACCAATGTATACTCTGTAGCGCGCCAGTTTCCAAAATTTTATCATCACCCTCCTCTCGGGTTAAGTGCTCCGCAGATTGTCCAGAAGAAAACACCTAGGCTGATCGGACCAATTCTGGCAGCTAATAGGGAGGGGGCAGAGGGCAGGAGAAGGAATGGAGAGTAGTTTGTCCTATGTTTTTTGTGTTGACTTCGCGAGTTGCCGTCTGCGGGCTATGTTCTGCGCGCATATTTCTTGAACCTAGCCTTATTTAGGGCACTGGAGGGATAGGCAGTGCTACCCCTAAAAAGGTTTGCTTAGACATCCCAGACATCTGCTGGACTCCATTTAATGCCAAGGCTTTGTTCATTGGGGAGACGAACAGAGTTTGTCTGGTCCACCTACTGGATTGTATGTCTCCCTCTCTGTATGAATGTTCAAGTAGGGAGAGGAATGTATGTAGGCGAATGGAGGAGGGATGAGGGCCTGGTAAACTGATGGCAAGTAAACTTTCCCCTCCTGCTTTGAGCTAACTGGTTGTTAAAATGCAAACGTTGGCTGGGCTAACTGAACAGATCAGCATTTAATTGGACTGGTGATCGCTAACCTTGTGGCCTCCTGCGTCGTTGAACATGAAGCCTAATCTTGGAGATGGCTAAACGGTCGTCCTCTCCCTTTCCGCAGGACCTTTAGACTGGGAGGATAGGGAATAGTTGGAGCGCTCGGCTCAATATCTCAGGGGAAATAAACTTTTTATTAATCGCGATCAAACTCCACTGCGACGAAGATGTTCTACCCCACTTACAAACGTAAAGCCATCCCCCAATTCTACTCATATGCCTGTTGCCTCTAAAGCAGTTTCTCCATCGGGCGTCGACCAAATCTCTCCGATATCTACAGCGACCCCTAGTCCCATCTAGCTCTTCGACTGATCACATTATCAGAGAGTCAGTTGAAACTAGGCTCTTTAAAACTCCCCCAAGTAGCAAGGATTGTTCAAATTCGGCTCCCAAAAATACTAGGGAGATTGATATTAACAGTAAAGATGAGCCAATCCCTGAAGCACAACCGACTCCCAGCACTCAAAATAGTGATTTAGTTAATAAACCTATATCGTTTCCATCCCGTTCCCGCACGTGACCACTCAAGTCTGACCTTGCGGTTAGGTCAAATTGGCTAGATGAGAATTCAGGGAGATCTTTACCTGTTCCTATCCTGAATTCTCAACTTAACGTAAACACCCAGTTGTGAAGCCCTCTTAAACACCATCCTGCAAAATGCAAGTAGATAGCATTACTGATAACTTTTTCAATCCCATTAATAGCCTGACACCCTAAATAATAAAGTCCTTTCCTGATATTAATTGTTTCTCGAAACCATTACGTCCGCTGCCTAACATAAGCTACCCCTCATATTATGTTCAAAATTTACAAAATCATATTTTCATGCCTCCTGTTTTTTCAACCCAACTAAATAGCTTTCTTCTTCATGGGTCCTCTTCAAATGTTTTCCACCTAATGCTGAATCTCTAGTTAGTGGTAATTACCCCACAAACTTTGGACCGCAGCAACTTCGTCCTCCACCAATTGCTTCTTCCCAACAGCTAAATTTTCCAACTCCGGCCCTCCCTTTTTTATAAGTAGCAATGAGCGGAACCTACTTATTAGGAATACGCTCAGTATTGTCTCTCTTAACACAAGGTCAGTCGCGCAAAAGATGGCACAACTAAGAAGTGTAGCTGTTGAGTTTGACCCAGACGTATTGTGCATTACAGAATCTTGGGCACACTCTAATTTCTGACTCAGCACTCAATATAGATAGTCTCAGTTTATACCGCCAGGATTGTGTCGAAAGATGCGGCGCTGGGTGCCTTCTTTACATAAGAGCCTCACCTGCACAGTCGCCTTATGACCTGAACGACACTGTATTAGACTTAATTTTCACCAATGGCTCCTTCCCTCTATCTATGGATTTCTATCATGACCTTTTTGCAAGTGATCATGCATTAATCCATTGTCGCCTTCCGGATGCCATTTCCGCAAAGCCAACAGTACAACGTAGTATTTTTGACTTTGCTAATATTAACAAGGAAACAGTAAACAACTGTGCAAGCACTCTTGATTGACGCAATATTTTTTTTCAACTAATGACCTAATTTTCTTCAACAATTTATTACAATTTGTAACAGAAGGTCTTCTTGGCCTTATTCCTCGGAGGATGTTCAACTCGAGTGCTAATTCCACCCCAATCCCACACTTTCTTAAATACAGACTTAAAAAGCTACGGAAGCATCTTAAGGTTCCTTCTGTGAGCTCATTATCAGTTCATCTTAGAATCGTTGAAATATTTGAATTAGCTTCGGAAATGAGGCTCGCGCGAGATAGACGGAGAGGGTCTTTAACTACTTATGACGTGAATGCTTCTAAATCAGCTGCTCAGATCTTCCGTCAGTGATCATCTGCTAAATCCCACCAAGTCATTCCGCTATTGCTTAGTACCAGCGATGCCTTCATTACAGAGGAGTCAGGCAAAGCATAAATGTTAGATTTGTTCTTTGCCAAACATTTCACCATTGAAACTGACCCAATCCCTTTTAATTGCTCCGTTGTCTGATGCTTCACTTAGCACCATTAATTTTCTCCTGAACGTATTCAAAAACTGATAAACCATCTTCCTAACTCTCACTCAGTGGGTACGGACAATATCCCAAACTCTCTTATAAAACAGCTAAGAGATTTTCCTCCTCTGCTTATCAAAATCTTTTCAGTATTTCTCGTTAATGGCTTCTTCCCTGATTATTGGAAGACGTTTATCATTCTTCTAGTATTTAAGTCTGGCTGTCGTTCTGACGTCCAGAACTATCTCTCGCCAATACTTTTAAAAAATTATCGCCTTAATATTTATCGACTTTTGCATAGCCAACTAAGTTATCAGCCATTCCCAGCATGGTTTTTTACCAGATTGCTCTTGTGAAACATGTCATCTATCGATAGATGACATGTTTCACAAGAACGATCGTTTCTCAGTCTACTTACTTCTCTTCGTAATGACCATCTATCTGTTGTCGTTATTTATTTATTTTGATCTTAGTAAAGCCTTTGATAAAGTGCCACATAAAAGACTCTTAGTTAAATTAGAAGCTCTTGGAATTCGCAGTCCCCCAATATACTTAATAAAGTCATACCTGTCTAATCGTCAACAGAAGGTTTTAGTGGAATCTTCACTTTCAAGTGAAAGCCATATTATACGCGGTGTCCTACAAGGCACCGTTTAAGGTCTTCTTTTGTTCTTGCTTTACATAAATGATATCTCGGCGGCAGGTAAACACTCTCAATCATTTACTTATGCCGATGACCTTAAATGTATATATTCTTTTAAAAAATGTACGAAATTTCATTGCCTGATCAAATCCATGCTAACTTGCTTACTCTCTCAGCTTGGAGCTCAAAATGGCTAATGGAATTCTCTCCGTCTAAATGTCGCTATATGTGTTTTGGACCTGATAGGTTACCCCAACCAGTGGTCTTACAAGGCACACCAATGACTGAATGTACCACCATCAAGGATCTAGTTTTAAGTTACACTAGTAATCTTGATCTCTCGCCACACGCTGACAGAATTACAGTCAAAGCTGCCCAGAGTTGTGGCTTTATTTCTTACAATTTTTATCTTCCTGAAATTAAATTAAGGCTCTATCGTATGTTTGGACTTCGCATTCTCGAGTATTGTTGCCCATTCTTTGGTTTGATGAATAAAGCTAGTCTTTTAAAAAATGAAAATGTCCAAAGGCGTTTTTCTAAAAATCGTTCAGATAGGGAACATCCGAATATCTCCTACTCAGATAGATGCCAGCTAATTAACCTAAACTTTTATGGGTTCGAAGACTAGAAGCAGGCTTCTGTCACCTCTTTCACATTAATAATAGTTGAAATCTTCCTTGGATTTCAGCCCTTCTCCCTAGTAGTCCCCCATACAACCTTCGCAACTCTTCCTTAATTATACCTCCTCCAACTTCCTCCACCTCTAAGCGTTCTCTATTTTTCGCTTCCAGATGTACTTTCCTCTGGAATAACCTTCAAATAAATATAAGACCTTCAGATAATCTACACACTTTTAAGAGAAGGCTACGCCTTTATCTGAATACTGACACAATTGAATTTTTACTTTCCTTATCCCTCCCAGATAACTTTCACTATGACATCGAGAAAGGTCCACCGGGGATTTAGTATGCCGCCATTAAATTTCCGTATGTGCTCACATTTCCATATTTTGTTAGTCTTATCGTTTCCTAGGATCCTCATCAAAAGTGTTAATTTCCGGTTTTTCAGTCCATCCATCGTGCCCTCACAGAATGCGATCTATCGACGCTCTTGGCGGAACCTTCTGTATTTGCCATACACTAGTAGTCTTGTCGCATCTCCTTTGCCTTCTCCTCGGCTGGATTCGGCTGAATGTAACTGATCGCATCTGGGTTCCTATCGCCTCAAAACTGGTTTTCAAGTCGCCACTTTGACATGAATGGCCTCATCCGGCATACGAATTCTCCAATGATGATTCCCGATTCGATCCTTTTGCTCAAATCTACATACAAGCCCGTCCTGCCTGACCCGCATACTTACATCTCCATGAAATACCTCATAAAATGCCAAACACAGTCCGGTCTTGCCTGCTTTTTATAAACTAAGGAGCGAGAGTTCTTTTTTCTCCTATAGTTCTAATCCAATAATTCTCATTTTGTTTATGTAAGAAGTTTTTTTGAATAAAATGCTCTAATAATTCTATATACCTCGTCTAAAATTCTAAAATAATGTAAAAGTTATTCTTACTTGCTATGATAGGACCCCCACGGGTCTTGAATAAAAACTATTATTATTATTCAGATGGGGGCAGGGGGGTTAGAATGGAGCGAAGGGAGTATCGATGGGAAGGGAGTCACCGGGTGTGGGCTCAAACACAGCATCAGATCCTCTGGCATCGTCTAGCCTGCCGATCTTTGCGGTTTCCTGGGTGTGGACTACTGTCTACACGAATTAATTTTCCGGGTGAATATCTAGCTTACTCGCCTTCGATTGCGTTAATAGGGATTCGTGGTCAGAGTGCACTCGAAAACCTTTGTCGTCTAAAAGATGGCGGAAACAACGTACAGCCAGTAAGATGCAAACACGTTTTCGGAAGAAAGTACTGTAATGCGACTATGTCGGTTTTAGCTCTTGTGATAGAAAAGTTAGTCGCAGCAGTACGTTATTACCTTATTTATGCAAGACTACGTTGGAAAGACTGTTGGAAGCGTCCAAATCAGTTGTGCATTAGCATCGTGAGTCAAGGGGTCGATTACGGTGACATCAGTTGATTCTGTCTTGGCTGCTCCAAGAAGTAAGTCGCTGGCAAAACTGGCCGACTTTGATTTAAATATCAAAGAGTCAGTCAGGAGAGTCGATATGCACCCGTGGATGAAATTTTTTTGTGGAAAGTGTCAGGGTCTCTTTATTTCATATCAAGAACAGTAATATGTTCTGTCTTTCGTTTTGGCTAATGATCTCAATTGCGATCCCAAACTAAGGCTTATTAATTTCTTAATGGATAATAACACGATGAGCGCTATTCTTCCCCAGCAGATATATTTTGCTTGCATTTTAGTGTAGCAAACTGTGCCACAGATAACTATTGCTAGGTATCCCATTCTACCGAATGGTTTATTACTAAGGGTCTGCGTTTACGTTAGGCCAACAATCAACTTTTCTCCAACTATGCTGACTGAATCCCTAATGACATTTCCCAATTCTGTTGCTCCCCACCCTGGAATATAACAAACCCTTCCACAGTTGAACGTGGAGAACTAATAATTTCAGGATTTGAAATATATACTGTCCGTCTATCAGGGAACGGATATATTGGACACTCAACAAGTCCTTGCACTTGAACAGATCCCAGATGCCTGCGGTTAACAGCCCATGAGCGGCGAGAATATAAGGTGACATATGTCTTTGTGCGCACATGCAGTGGCCGAAATCGTTCTCTGTTTGCGGCCATATAAGTTGCCCTTACGACATTCGCATATCTTTGTGGTTTATTCGTCCATCTGCAAACTAAACCTTCAAGCGCTCTCTCTACTTTCTTCACAGAATAACCTTACCATACTTTGACCTACCAGTCGGTAGTAGGTCTCAGTCTAAAGTCTTTGTATTACTTCTGGCTTGTATACGTCTCTGATTTCTTAAACGGGAAAAATACATGATTGGTAAAACCCCTATTCAGGCAACGTGCGTTACTTATCTACGAAATTTAAATTAGATTTGGTTTAGTGGTTATATTTAGGGTTAAATTGAAAGGTTAATTCTAAGGTTAGATTAAGGGTCTGAGTAGAGCGTAGGGATGGGGCTAAGAATTCAGTAAAAGCTGGTGTTGAAGTTAGGACTCGGGAATATTTGCCTCTTGCACAATTTTACACAAGCCCATCTGAATTACTCAGGTCTGTTACTATTTACGTGGTTTGCCCCTTTATCTTCCCCTACGATTTCAGAAGGACCGCATGGAATAAGTTGCACAGACCATGCTGTTACGGCTCTAATGAGGGATTAATTAGATTTATCTACACTAATTTGGAGGTCAAATCTATTTAAATGTGTCGAACTGCAATGGAACCTAGAATGAGGTTAAAATGAATAGCATTGTGACATGAAGACCCTGAGACGACATTAGTAATTTTCATAATGGGTTTCGAAATGTCCAAACAAACCTCTTTTTCCAACACAGGGCACTTTCTGACTGAATTCCGTACTCATTAATTACTGTGCCCTGGAATTGTTGGAAAATCGTAGGCACCTCACTGTGGCAATTTTTGATCTAACCCGATAACTGTCTGCCCCAGTCATCATCCATTAATTTTGAAAACCCAACTTACAGAAGGTGTGCTAATATATGAAATGCTAGCCAAAATTATGAAATACTTCTTCAACCCGAAAAGATTTGTGTAGTAAGGTTGTAAGATCAAATACTGCAGCACAATCCCAAGATATTTCAGTTACTCTGGGATGTCAACCTTCGAACGAAATCCTTTCCGGCCGCGTCCAATAATTAAAGCTTGTAAAAATGAATACATAATAATAAAGGAAGTGTATAATTCGGTTTTGAAAACTTTTCTAATTCCAAATCGATTTTGTTCCCGACCCGCCGGGGCATTTGCATTTTGGTTGTCCAAACTACAAGCGTTACGTTTTCGGTGAACAGATAGCAATAACTTCCGATAAGCTGTTATGAGAACACCATAGATGGTTTATAAAAGGCCCAGACACTCCAGTCAACTGAGTTAGTAGATCCCAATCGGGAACCGAGAATTTGAACGAGTTTAGGTCAAATTAAATGCCCAGCCAACTACAACTTACGGAGTTCACCAATTCGAATACAAAAAAATAGCCCAGGCAGAATTTCGCAAGTTATTGATCTACAATCAACCGGATAACTAGCTAGACCACTTACTTAACTGGTTTTGGTCGTGTATAAGCCTTGCCATTATTGTCGTGCTTTCGAATTCCACTGATTCCTTCGACTTCTTAGCAAACGGGTCAAATAAATAGACATGTTTACTGAAATATTGTAAAAATCCAGCCTGGATTATACGTCACAGTGCCTGTTAATGTTTAGCCAAATTCCTATGGCCACATATGAGCTGCCCTTTTTGCAGCTTACCATGCGATGGGTACCACAGATTTTATAAAGGTGCATATTACTGATTTTGAAAACTTTTCTAACATATCATATACATTTTCGATCAATCCATATTAAATATTCCGATCTTCAGTTCCTTCAAACGACCAATTTTCGTCTTCGCTCTTAATCCGGCACACCAATGGTCTTTCAATTTTTGACCTCTACATTTCATTGTCCACATTTAGATTCTCATTCCATTACTCTGCATACTCTGCACAGTCTTGGCTCTCAATCCTGCAGGGTTGTTACAGGAATTGCTCTTACTTGTTGGATAATCCAAACAATATTATTGGCATATTTTCCGTCCTGGTCAAGGTTGTCATGTCACAGCGCCACACATTTTAGTCTACGCGTTTATGCCATGACGTGATCGTTGGTAGCGATAATCCGGCCGCCTCGGTCTTCACTTCACTTCTTTAGGCTGCTCGGTCCTGTCTGAGATCTTCCCAAGTCACGGGGTTGGTATGTACACGCTTCAAGGAGTTCTTCGAGGTGTTCTTGTAGCAGTAGATTTAACGTCCTTGTTGGCAAGCACCCGTAGCGGCATCCCTACAGAAAAGTTTTTATGCTAGGGGTGTACAGTCTATTCATACCAGATGGCCGCTCCATCGCAGTTGTAGTTCAATTCAGTATTATTAAAGATTACATTTTCTATAAAGATATGCATCGGTAAGAGGAAAGCGAGTGGATAAGAGACTGCGTAATTGCATGAGAAAAAAAGTTGTCTGTTAATCGGAAAATTGTAAACACGAATGTCTACTAACTCGATGCAAGTAGGATATTTCTATTTAGGTTAGGTGACCGGCTATGAGAGTGCATGCGTTGATGGTAATTGGGAGGCCCGAGACGTGTCGAGTCTGCACCTAGTTGAATCCACATAACTTGGCGTAGAGGCCGAGAATTCCAGTTTGATCCAATACTTCCGTGCCCGCGATTCTGTCCTGCCCCCCCCCGCTTCTGTATCCGGCAGAGAGGACTCTGATGGAAGTGATCGAGCTTCCACGCCTGTTTCCCGTAGACTGTCCTAATCTCTGCATCAGATAGCAGAGCCGTCAAGATAAGAGCTTTTCACAGCGTCAGTTTGGTGTTGAGTTGGTGGCCATTGTGATCATATACAGAGTTTTGCAGCCAGCCGGAGATTTGACTGGTTTTGGAGATTAGAGTGACAACTTTGTTGTCGCTGTTTTTCTGCGCAAGAATTTGCTTTTCAGATAGGCGAAGTTATCTTCTGTCTTCATCTCAGCGTGTTGACTTTGATACGAGGAAAATTGTATGCATCGTTCGGTGGCAGTTGAGGCATGACCTACGTTTTGCCCGTGTTGTCAATGAATCTGAATTTGGTATACCCGGAGACGCCGAGGTCTATGTTCCGTTGCACATCAGCTTCCAACATGGTGCTGAACGCGCAGTCATCTGCGAAGAGCAAGTGGGGGACACTTGCTGTGGGGACGCGTTTGGGCCTGAATGCGCCGGTTGTTGATAAGATCTCCGTTTGTCTTATAGTCCACGGGGTTCTGGGCACTCATCACGGTAGGCGCACATCATTATGGTAGAAAATACGAGGTTAACGAGGGTAGGGAAGGAGCACGCAGCCCTGCTTCAGTCCATGACATCATTACACAAACAATGTTCATGATGGCCTCCTTGCTAAAACTGAGATCGTCCAAACAAGCCGTCCTGAAGTCAAGGTTTCTAGAATAAGTCATCGCTTCCTCGTCCATCCCAGAACCAGCAAGAGGTCATTGAAACACTCGTTTAAGGCCACTACACAACGAATCACAGGGTAACTTTAATTAAAAGGATATTTGCTGCCGTATTTCAGGATCTATAGGCAATGGGAGAACTAGACACAGACATAGATCTTTTTAGCCAGGCAGAGCATGACAACTGAATCCACGATTTTGCGTAAAAGCTCCTTCCGTTCAAATACGCACAAATGGCCTCAAAATCTGGTGAATTACAAAGCTTCCCTTAAATCGCGCTCGGAGGGCTGACCTAACAGCTAGACTAGGAGGCGAAACACATTGACGCTGAAAATGAACGTTTGCACGGACAACGAACTTGCTAATGTCAGTAACTATAATTAGTAGCCCGCACTTAATTCACTCAGACTGCAGGAAATAATAACGTCAGGAGCACTAAACCAAGAGGTCTTTGGTCAGACTACTGTGGCCTGGAGTAATTTCCTTCATCGTGCGTTAGGCGTTTGACAACCGGTCTAACAGTGAGCAGGACTAAATACTGAGCCGTTGGAGAGGCTAAATTGATAAAGTCTGAACATACGTATATGGCAGCCAATGCACAGCTGGATCCGAGATTAACATTCAGACACCTTGGATCTGAACCAGACTGGTGACCTTGTTACGACAACAACTCGTCCCCGTTACCGACCGTTAATCCCCGCGTGATCGTCCGGGCGGCCTCTGAGTCTCGGCACGAAGACGGAGCGGGACTAACATGTTCTGGCAGGTCCGAAAATGCTACTCTCATGTCTCAGTGGCAACCATGACAGCAATTACAATAACGGACAAATAACCGGCTTCACCAAGAACCACCGCCTTCCATCCGCTTTCATCACAACCCTCTTTGACAGGTGCTACGTGCAGTTCTCTTGGAGGGGAAAGAAAGGCCCTGCATGGCCAATCCTCTCGAAACTGCGATGAAGTGACGCGAGGCGATACGCTAAGCCCTGGACAAACTGCTTCATGACGGTTTCAACCGAACATCACCAGGTAAGATGTGGTTATGTAAAACCCCCCTGACGGACACGACACAGTTTGGGTTAGGGTTGGAGGTTATGGTTAGGGGTTTATGGATGGAGGTTAGGGTAATGGGCTAAGGTTAGGTGTTATAGTTATGAGTTAGGGTTAGGTTTAGTGGTTAGGACATCTATTTCCCAACTACTCAAAGTACAAGCGCGCATTCGCAATAGTTTTCCTTTAGCATACAGCCACTTGAAATCGCCACTTGTGCGTTCCCCAACCCCACATGTAAAAAGTTCTATTATCACCGGCCCGAATTACTAATGGCTGGGGTTTGTTCACTTCAGGTGGGCTTACATAACCGGATCCGGCCCATCATCATCATCATCATCAGCATCATCAGCATCATCATCGTCGTTGATGGCGCAACTGTTCCAAAAATAGATACCCGGAAGTAACTCCACTGATTTGCTCGATATCCGTTCTGTTCTCTCTCACTCTCTGCTAGAGAGAGAAAGGGAACCGTGGTTTGCCCTGATCTACAAACTCTGACGGTGAGGGCCTTTGATCTGTGAATAGTGAAATAGCCATTCTCTTGGAAATCGAAAGAGAGATTCTCCTGGAAATTCCTCGTAGGAATCCAGACAAACATTTATTTTGCAAGTCTGCGAATCAGAAAAGAAGAACAAAAAACAGCAAAGAGGGAAAGGAAATAAATCAAAGATGTTTCCTCTTTGTAATGTAAATCTTCATTGACCGCCATTATCTCAACTTTTCGTCCACTGATGGACCGTCCAGATGATTCGCGGCTGAACATTCAGTCGGACTGATTATTCCAGGAGTCTTTTATGATTTTAGTTGAGGCACTGGACAAACTAAACCGTCACTCAACCCGCCTTCGAATATTAGCATTCAACGGTCTTGAGCGGTGTGTAGCTTCCCTAACTGCAAAAGGGGCTCTCGCAGAAAACGGCTGTACCTGTCGTTTCAAATGCAGACAGGCTTTCGTCATCACAGAATCTACTGACATCTCACGTCCAACTTTGTGAACAGGCGTCATCCTGCCTAGACGTCGCGGCCACTGGGGGTTGAGAGTCACTGCAGTGTCCACACTAGTCGGAATAGATATCGGGCGGCAGTGTGAATGACAGCGAAGTCGGTCCTCAGTGGCGTAATTATCCCCAGCGTGTTCATCGGCGTTAAGGTCCACGCCCGGCACCGACAGACCGCTACTGCTAGGGTGACAGCCCCTCGTCCGCGCCTGCGCTGACCTTGGGCCGAAGGCAACTTGAAGAGTGCGTCTCAAAGATGCGTTTCATTGGTTGGGCATGAATTGCAATCGGACATCGAGAAAACGAATTCCTTATCGACCGCCTGCGCAAAATGCACTCTGCACAAATGACTACTGAAGAAGCATGAATTTTTCTCATCAATTTTAGACGCCTTCATAAATGCAAACATATTTTACAGAATAATTGCATAAAGCATCTTTTCTCGAGTCATCTGGTAGCAAATTACGTATTCTTGAAATTCATACTCACGAAAACAGATTTTACAGTTTTAAAAAATTTTCTCAGCTCCTTCGTAAAGTTGGACCAGACCCACCGTTTCGCTTGCATTTAGGACTTTCGAACTGCAAGCTGTATGCTCATTTTGCGAAGAAAGTCCGGCATCCAGGTCTCATACAATTTTATGATGAATATAGACTAGGTCGTCTAATTTATAGCCAGTATTGACAAATACGGTACGGGTGGGCATTCTACGGTCTTAAAAAGCTTATCATTGGATTCTTTTAAATCGAGGGAACTTTTTCTTCACCAAGGAAATTTGAATGAGACGATATTTTTTGAAGGTTCAGACAAGAATGTTTTATGCATTTTATCTATGAAATACACTTTCATTTTTATAGGCGCATCGAAAGTCAACGAAGAAATTCATGCAACTTATTTGAGAAGTCATTTTCTGGAAAAGGATTTACGCAGACGGCTGATAAGGAGCTCGATCGAAAGCCGGCATCCCAGTGTGACTGAATTATCTTGTTACTGTACCCAGCGGGTTCAGAGCTTGGCAGATCACACTGTTTACCTAGGGCCGTGAAAGAGAGATGAGGGACACTCCGTCGATGTTATGGCCTCACTTTTCAACCCCGGTTCCGTAGCAAGTTAAACGATAGAGTTTTGGCGTACAGCAAGGTGGCCATACTGTGAACAGATTTTGAATGGATTTCTACCAGTTTCACCAAAACGCTTAAGCATACCGACCCATCCACAACACTACCACCGTACTCAAAACGAAATCAATCGCATCAACTTACTCAGCCGAAATTTTTTTTAATGAAATCGTCCATGCGCAGCTGTCCACCTCCATTATTGGACGTAATAGACGATTACATTACATTCCGGTGGGCCTGAATCCCGCTAAGAAAAAACAGAAACTTGTCGACAGTATTGAGCACTTGGTCACTGACACGACTGAATTGATTAAAATCTAATTTACCTCAATTCGTTGCGGATTTATTTCATTAAGGTTACAAGAGAGCGGAAAGAACATCGCTGCAAAGTTTTGTTGAACGGGAATCATGCTTGAATAAAGTGCCGAATTGGAAAGCCAGGTGGTAAACATCTGTTTTCCGTAATTCGTCGTCAGACCAATACTATTACAGGGGTAATGTACTTGTGAGTTATAGACAGGATTTATATGTTTCTCAGGGGGCAGGGTTGGTCAACGTACTTGCTCCCACGTCCTCTGCATAACGGTGAACCTGAGGCGTGGAGGGGGGGGGGAAAGGGAATGGTTCAGGTTAGGACGTCGAGGCGGCGTGCGATCACCATCTAGGGTCGGTCAGAGAAGACGGATTACCTGTGTCAACGTCTTCCGACAACAGAGCGTTGGATTCGCCAATAGAATGGCCACTGCCTCGGCTGTTGCTATCATGCGTTTGTCTAGGCTTATAAAGTAGTGTGTTGGTGCCCGGTAGATTCCCTGAAAGGCCTCTTCGGCTTCAAGCTGCTGGTTAGTATCGATTAAATGTGTGAGGATTAAACTATAAATCCATTGATTTTCTTTTTTTACACAGCCAGACAGGCATGCATTCGCGTACCCTATATCCAGACGACCGGATCTCGAAAGCCAGCCAGGTGGTCGATTCAGGACTCAAGACTCTGACTCAACGCGAAACCTAAGATGCGCTGAGTCGTCACCCTGACATCGTTGCTGTACGAGGGCAGCAAACTGGACAGTGAACGAGTACCAGGTGGGTAAGCTCAAACAAGTCCACTTCAGCAGCCTCTGGAAAATACTGAAGCCGAGGCGGCAAGAGCGGATCTCCCACACGAGGGCTCTCAAAGGAATAGGAGTCCTCAGTATCCACACTATGCCGAGTCAACTCCAACTACGGCTTAGTGGCCACATCGTGAAGTTGGACGATGAGCACCTACATAATGGCGATGTCGCCATGGCAGAACAGAAAAGACGTTAAAAGGGCGTTGAAAACTTTTCACAAGAATACGCGAAACAATCCCAAGACTTGAGAGAGGATGAACCGCTCTGAAAAACGACAGTGGAGACTGGAGCAGCAATCCACGAAAACAACTGCCACTGGAAATCTCAGACCTCGCAGAGCAACGCTTTCAACTGCTAACCTCTTCCTTTATGTCGAAGATGTCAACGGACATTCGGCGTGCGGATCAGCCTCCTCTGACCCAATACACCCTCAATGTGGCATGCTTCACCATGTCTGAAAAACGTCGTAGTCCAAATTCTATCACCATTTTTCGCCCTTTCCCCACTAGCTCACACATCGAAGGCCATAAAAAGACCTCCATAGCCACTGCAACACCCTGATGAGTGGCTTAGTCAGTAGATCGTGTGTGGCACGCGTAGACGGTGAAGCTTTGTAGATCAGATGGTTGAATGGCTGGCTGTATTCGGGCCCTGTCCCCACTGTCGTGGGTTCAAATGCCAACGAAGCCGCCGAGTTTCTCTAAATTACGTCAAATGAATTAGCGCATATCCGTCAATAATTGTGCCCAATCCTGTCACCAGCTAGTTGATGGGGTCGGACAGTCGACTGGTGAATTGGAGGGGCTAACTTCTTCCAGGTGGTCAGTACTGCGAACGTATGCTGGGTGACAAGTTGGTGAACAGTGAGACTGACTGCGTGGCCGGAATTAATGTTGCACTTTTAGAACTCATACGCACGTGAGATCCGAACCAACCCTCCCCCGTTGAAAAAAAATCCCGGACCATTTTGCGCGGACCAAGTGTGTGTGGCACACGTAGACGACTTGCTAAGCATTGCCAGTGGCTGCGCCCGACTCCATTGACGTATACTCCGAACAAGTATCGAAACGTACAAAATGTCAACTGCCTTTTGCGCATTTACTCAACATCTGACGATAACCTGGGTGCTGCTGCCGAAAATTTACCAAACACTCTTTCTTTGCCAAGGAACGTAGGTGACCTCGAATTACTTTTCTCGGAATGCCTGCCTTCCAAATTATGCTACAGGACAACGATGCCGGGACGCAGTAGCAAAGGCACTAGACTTCGAACCAGCTGAACATGGGCCCAAGCCTGTGAAATTGCAAAACCTCGGGCAGAGTATGGCTGTGTCCTGAGTATAAATGGCTTACTTCGGCCATTGAAGTAGTTCTGACACGCCAACTAGGACTAGAAAATAAACATTTCTCAAAGCTATGCGTTATGCCACCAAACGGACCATTGACACGGAAAGAAATAGCCTCTAGGACAACAGAAAAGGAGGCGTTCATCGGGAGAGGCGTATTGGAGGTCGCTTAGCCATAGGGCCTGAAAGTATGTCAAGAGTCTGTAGGGCTAGGCAGACAAAAGTTGGCCGGCCACGCCCCTCAAAATGAGCCTTCAGACACTCCACTGGGATCAACTGTGTGTGGCCCGGGGCAGCTAGGTCGGTATCGAAGTCCGAACCTTAAGCCAGCCTGCAAACCACCACCACCACCACCACCACACAGCCTCACCGATAAAAGCGAAACGTGATCTCCAAGCGCCAGCTGAAAAGCATCCCCTTAACCAGAGAGGCGGGACTACACCCACGCTGACCTGCTTACTCCGTCCGAAAAGCGAACGCCCGATCTGACCTCTGCAATAATTCGGGACAGCGCTTGTAGAGGGAAAAGCTGCCCTTGCGTTGTCCTATGCGTTCGGTGGAAAGAGGAAATCGTCCGTACACAAAAGCATGAGATATGCGCGGATGTCGGGTCAGCGTTAAATCCCAAACCCAAACAAACTTCCGTTAAGAGCACACTCTCCCACGACCGAGACAGTTGTTCAAAGATGAACGTCCCCACGTCCGACACTGTTCTCCCCTCTTACCACTCAACTCAACTTGAGCATTACTCCTTCACTTGAAACAGATTATGCTGGTCGCACTTGTGGGCGCCTATTCGAAATGCCAAACGAACTGCTGACATCATGGCGCGAAGGCAGCGCTGATTCCGAGGATTGTCTGGACCTTAACGACGCCTTCCGAGCGATCTACAAGAACCCAACCAACCAACTGGAGCCAATGAGGCAGCTGCAGTCATTACAACCAATCAGGAGCTCGGCCTGGAAAGCGACAGGCTGATGACGATGAGTGGGCCAGAAACAGGCTCTGTTGCTAAATCTTCTCAATTATTGGCTGACGGTAGCTGGACCCAAAAACACGACGGAATCGCCCAGTACTCCCATTCTCAAGGGCTGTCAGACTTTATGCCCAAAATTTGTTTGGATACTGTCAAACCAATAACCGGGAGACTAAGTTCGAAATACTACTAATGCAGAAGCTGACACTTTGTCCATTAGTGCATTGAAAAGATAGGAGTAAAACTGTTCACAAACGGTTTAAAAAGAGACCTGCCGGGAAAGAACACCAAAAAACTGCCAAAACGTATAAAATCACATGTGCATATAGGTGTGCGTACGCGTCTATGTTAGTGAGTGTGTGTGTGTCCTGCGCCAACACACAAGACCACAAATGCTTAGAACCGTCAATTCGAAAAAAGTCGAGTTTACAAAACGAGAAAAGAGAAGCAAGGAGAAGACGATTAAAAAGCCCAAGGACGACGACACAAATACTGAGCAAGTTTGAAGCTCGCAAAAAATAAACCCGACGACCGTAACGGACGCTGAGCACTGAGGTACGCACGTTTAGTCCTGAGATAAAAGGGTGTGCAGATAGACAGGGAGGGGTGGAGGAAGGGAGGCGGAAAAGAAAACTCGCCATAAAAAAAACCTGAGCGACGGAGAGGAGTGAGGTAACAAGGAGCTTGAGAGTAAAAAGACCAATTCAAATCTAATGGTACGGTTATGCGTTGTACCTGTAAAAGGTGTATATATATACTACATTCCTGAACACAAAATGCGAGGCGCACGATCGGGACCATCGCAGAACCTGAGGGGAAAGGGACCCCCACGTGGCCTGCACTCCCGTAAGAGAGTGGTGCCCTGGAGGTCCACCTGAGGTGATGCTGATAACGATGATGACGACACGACCAAGCCGGGTCACGAGTGTCACGTGGTGGAAGCCTGGGAGTAGACGGCGGCCTGTTGGAAGAGCGCATTAGTCTGCTCGATCCGCTGTGCCTTGGGGCTCATACTATAACCCTCGCAGGCAGTAGCACAGCGACTAGTAGTAGATATAGATGAGATGTCGGCTCCATCTCATCTATATCTACTACTAGTCGCAGTGCGATTGCCTGCGACGGTTCTAGTATGAGCCCCAAGGCACAGCTGAACGAGCATGTTCCGTAACCTGATCAGCGACCAGGATCGCTTCCCGAAAGGGTGCCACTGCGAGCCTCCATCGCGCAGTTCTCATAGGGGCAGCTGAATACCAAAAGTCGGCTGAGGTCGCCTGCTCCCGCCAGTCTGCACGCAGATGACAGAACATCATGAAAGCAAGGTAGAAGGAGCCATCAAAGCCGCCAAAAACGAAGACCCGACTGTCGCCGTGCAGAGAAGCAGCGGCTGGGCCCCACCTTCTCGATGCAGATCGGGCAGTTTATGCCATCTCTTGGGGCAAACAGGCGAGTTAGGAGAAGAGAAATCGTTTGATAAAAAAATAAATGTGCATCAAGACCGGGCGTCTACACTTACCTGTTTTGCCTGCGTCATAGACTTCACAGGACGAAAGGCTATTCCTACACCAAAAATTCCAATTTCTAATCCAACAAAAACCCCAGTCACGGTCTCCTCGCCGTTGGCAGCAGCGGGAACCTTCACGACGGCGGCTGTGTGCTCATGGTATCAAATTGCGAGGGACGCCTGCTCACGCCAGCGTCCTTCTCTCACCAGAAACTCGTCATCGCGCCACATAGAGTCACCATATTCTCCTCCAACAACGGAAATTCTCTCTTCCCTTTGGTGGGTACGGGTGGGATGGAAAAAAAGTGATACATAAAGCAGCCGGCTGACGTATCAAGGGACTTTACGTAAACCTAATTGTCAAATGTGCTATATTAGGCTTAAATATACATATTGAAGTGCTTTAAATCCATGATGTTATGGCAAAATGATCTGACAATTAGGGCTCGCACAGAGAGACATTAGACGGCAGTCAAACAACTGTCCGGCAACTCACCACCCACGGCACTGTAGGCGGCTCACGAGCGGTCTGCTTCCATGTCAGCAACGCGTTCTGCCTGCTGCAGCTGCGGATTGGCTCGGAGAACAGACCAACTGCCTTTATTATCGTTGTCCCTCCCAAAGAGGAAGAAGATTGCCTGGCGTCTTCGAGGTCTTACGACGAAAGGACAGGGTCGCTTGTTCTTGTCTGCGTCGTCAATCCAATTTAAGATCTGGAACATGAGCCGACTTTAAGAGAAAAGATAACAGGGCTGCTATGCCGTGTTTTTACAGACATTTGCGACATTCCCAGATTGTTGGACAACCGTCCACCAGGCGATCACGACATTTCGCGGTCGTCTGGTGCCACTGTACCTCCATTTACATCGTCGGAGCGTGCGCTTCCAGTCTCTCATCATCCGCCAGGCCAGGACCTGCATCAACCCGGCGTGCATTAGCCACAATAACCGCCTCCTCATACGCCACAGACAGTTCGCTGCTTCGAAACACAGTTAGCAGGGTTTTTGCTGGCAAGTGAAAAAATAGCTCACTTGGCACAAAGTCTTTAAAGTGCGCCCTCATCAACCAGAGGCACCTCTCCGTCGAAACTTCGACATTCAGCGACCTCGCAAAGTTCCAGATGTCGGACAGATTTTCTAAACAGACGCTTCAGAGCAGCAGTTAGACGGGAAATTTGTTTAGCCCTGGGCCAAGAATGCCACTCCCAAATTCACAAGGTGAGGCATCTCCGGCATTTTCGCGAGCGTCATCATGCCCCTCGCATTACCTTCGGTCACATCCACTCGGCCCGTGTAGACATACTTAATGAACGCAGTTGCGAGGCTAGAAAGCGCAGAAACAAAATCACAGAGTCAACGGCAATTTTTACCTGAGAGGCAATGACGGCCACCTTAGAACCGGGTTCTCCTCTCCGAGGGGGCCACTGAGAGCGGCTCGCAAAGATGGAATACGAGCCGCCATTATAATTCAATAGGTGTGGAGAACATTCCCGTCCTTTACCCAACACGCAGGCAAACACGAATATCCACGGTAAGGTAGCCTACCTCTATCGTCAGGTCTTTTATGTCTTCAGCAAGGCGGATTTCGTCCAAAGCAGGACAATTTTGAATCAGGGGAAATTCGTCTTCGAATACTTCTGCTCGCGTGAATACCATTCAGAGCGGGATCGACGAAATGCTATTAGGGCCGTGAGGCTGCCTTTTATTTCTGCCTTGCCGCGTCGATGACCTACAGGTTTTGATTGACTGATTGGAGCACAGATCGGATTCGATTGGGCGACTGATAGCACAGAAAGGGCGAAGTGAATTATTGCGAAAAAAGGAAACGCGACTTCTTCATTGGTCAAACCTCATTTGACTAGAAGGCGTTACTGGTGAACGTAGAATACCTAATAGGCTGATGTGTGCCCTGACAAAAATGGGAAAACCTATACTTTGTTTGCGCACATAAGAGTATTTGTCTTTGGAAAAAGATTGATTAACTATCGATATTCTTTTTACTAAACAGTGCCTTCCTGGGAATAAGTTTTCGTCTATTGATAACTGTGGGAATCAGGCTTCGAACCCATAGGTCACTTTGGGGGCCAGACCTTTAAACTATTTTAAAAGTTAGATTAGCAAATCTGTGCTCCTTCGAGTCCTAAAAGGCCAAAACTGTTTTGTAATTTGGAAATTAGTATCAGTTGACATCAAAATAACTACCGGTGAATAGTCATTTCCATTTTTAACATATTAAACGCTAGTTTTCGTGTGCTCTGTTGTGCAGTCGTAACCGTCGAACGGAACTCAAATGTGAGCGGAAATCACTGCAATATAAGATGAGAAAACATGTTTTTCCGTTTTCAGCATAGAGTCTAACTGTAAGTTCCAGCAACTAGAAAGAAGCTGTCAAAAGAACCTATCCCTTTTCTCGGTTCCATCGTATGAAAACGCAAAGTACACGGACGCCTGTCAACAGAATACAGCATTCAAGCATCCCATAAGATTGGATCGTTGATTGACCAACCTGTCAAAAATGTCATCTTAGCCTCATTCCTCCATCTCTTCGATGTTTGGAAGAAATAAATTGTTGTCGGTATTTGACTACATGGGTTTTAAGCAACATCAGAAATAAATGTATTGGACTCTCAATCTTTGGACATCTGCTCTAGTTGGGTGCTCTTATTAATTACCTTCAGTGAAAACCTCCCTGGTCGTCTTTTGGCTATTCCTGGACGCCGCTTAATGCATATTAGGCCGACAGTTGCCGATGAGGCATGTCATAAGTAGTAGAGAATGGAGGTTATCGTGTTTTGCGCGCTCAAACTCCTTACCTCCAGATCGATTCTCATTATTTTTAAAAACAGCACTGACGTTTCACTCCCCACCGCATCGAATGACGGCTTTGTTCGTCTGGGTGGTTTTCCTTAACTTAACATCAAGTGTTTCCCTTTAGAGGTTAGAGTTCAAGTCAACAGCAGAAGTGTTCGTGTTCACCAATAGGCGCGATGGACACTATTTTGACAGTTATTTAGAGCGGTATTTCGTTTCATTTATTTATCCGGTACGGTGAACTGGGACATTTTGTTAAATTGTGCGTCCTGCCTTTCGGTAAGCATTATGCTCCTGGGACGACGAGGTGCTTTCTTCAACGGTGGTCTGAAGGGCGATGATCTAGAATCTAGATACATCATCCTATCCCACTCTCGCCAGTGGGGATATTTTTGACTTCCCAGACTGGGCCTTGCAGTACCCGATGTCCACCTTCTTTCAGAAGTCATAAACAAAATCCAGGTCAACACATTCCCAGCCTGAGGTCTTGGGCTAGTAATGTTTCGCTTCTCGGGACGTCAAGAACCTAGCGAAGAGGGGCAGCTTAATTACGGGCTAACCGACACCTCAATGGACGGCAGATGGTTTGGGGCCCTGCAACGACCGTTACATCTGTAGTGAGTAGGCTCTCTAATCTGAGATAACCGAATTATTATGGCCTTAAGCTGCAGGCTGTTTACTTATACAAAACCACTTAATTAATCTTTTGGAAACGAAAACGCATTTCAGATCTTCGGTTGATATTCATGAATAAGCCCACCTACTGTAAATTAAAGTAAAAGAAACGACTGTAACATATGTTCAGTTTCATTTATGTCAAATGGGTCAGGTGTCTCTGTATGTGAATATGGAATGTAAGTGTAATTTGGAGATAGTGCCTTTGTACAAATGCGTAGTGCATAGTTTCCGTTTTCAAAATGTCTCCTATATGAAGATTAACCAATATTCTGGTTGTCTACGCCACATTATACACTTTGCAATTTAGGTGAACATCGCTCAGACTAAAAGACGTATTTGACAATTAGCTTTTGGTGTGTGCTGTCAACTGCGGGCGAGTAGGATAACCTCCACCGTTTTATTTTGATACTGCTTAAATGGAGCTAATGAACGCTGCCTGGATAGCAAATTTTCTGATCAGTTACAATTTTTCTTGCTCTGCTTAACACTAAATCCCAGTCGTTTTTATATTATCGGAGATTTTCGAATTTGTTCTGTCTGCGTATTTTGAGAATCGTGTTTAGCCTCTGCAAATAACGATAATAATGCAGCCCGAATATCTGACTTATTTTAGGACTGCATTAATGTCCAGCGAAAAAGAGTTCTTGAAGGAGCACTTCTTGCGTAAATAAAGTGTGTAAAAGTCAAGAATCCCACGGAAACCGAGCCTGTTTGGACTGACAGCGCCTGCAATAACTGTTCATGAGTGTCTCCGAAATAATTTAACATATATATATCATAAAGGAGACTACAGAGTCTGGGGGCGAATTAACACAGCACTGTTTCGGACTTGCTTGTCTTCATTCAGCCAATCATAACCCTAACCCCCAAGCTGGGACCGGAAACAAAATTATGCGATCACGATCCTGGCACAACTGGTCCATCCCTAGGTTCTACCAAATGGGTCATAAGCACTTCATCGAGCCAAACTTCAACAACTATCAAATCTGCAGAACATTATTCGCCGCGCTTCACGCTAGCGGTTTCATAAAGGCCTGTCAAGACCGTGATCGAAAAATGTAACCGCGAAAAACCATCAATTGTGTCATCACCGCCATATATCTCCAAACCACCACACCTCTCTAGACAGCAACACACCAACAGAAAATACTAGCGAGATCGACGGAGAGCAATATTTCATTATTCATGGATTCCCTGAATTAAACGCCAACACTTCCAAGGAACGACATTATATAACAGTACTAAAGGGAAACAGGCTGACGCAAGGGGACTCCTCATGGAGCTGGCATATTTCGAGCAGCAGCGCACACGTTCGTAGTGCTTTTTTTTAAATTATGTAAAAAGGAAAATCTTCGTAAACGAATTAAAGAAGTAACCGTTTAATATTGGTCTGTCGAAATAACTTGAGAGTGGAAGGTGTGATGAGCGATTCAACTAAATTTAAGTTTAACGGTTGTTAAGGAGTTGACTAAAAACAGCGCAACAAGCATAAATAGTGATAAGAAATAATCGACTGAACCTTTGGTAGATGTTGCACGGGAACAATAAAAAGCCCTTTGAGACAGTGTCTTGGAACGGGAGGTGGTGCAGATCAAGGCGAAATTCCAGTGGAAGATGAAGTTTGCGGAATAGTTGTCCTAGTCGTAAGATAAAAATGTCCCATGTCCGTGGAACGTGGGTGTTGGCATTCAGTTCGTCCCCCTCAGAAACTGAGATAGCACCAATTATCCATAGACAGACTACTGTACAGCACAGTTAGTAACGTTAATGTTTGTAACACTTGGAAAAAATGCGTTTATATGTCTGGTTTGAAAACTTTACTAATCTGAAGACACTCTGTAGCTGCTTGATGTTTCCATTTCAACTTTTTGATATGGTTCGCTTCCTTGTAACAAATAGGGAGTTCAAAGGTTCAACACCTATATTTCCCTCAAATAAACTGAAACTCAAACACTTGCTGTGTCTGGAATATGTACAACTGCCGCATATAAAATCTTAACTATTGTTCCATAGGCACAGCAGTCTTTCCCATTAAACAGGCCTACAGTCTGAGGCCTCGCCAAGTCCTTGCTGATCTGCACTTCGGCTCAGTGCAAGCAAACGCTGCAAAAAGCCTCAACCAACTGATGACAGTTGAGAAATCTAAGGACTTCGTTGGATCAGAAGCTTTCTAGACCACCAAACTTTGCCTCGCGCATTCACGTGCACACATTCGGCCGCCAAACTGACATCTTGGCACTTGAACGGCGATTTGCACAAGATCGATAACCCTCACGCATTCGAATTCACCTCAGTCATTAATTATGACGCTGCAAACGATGCGCGGACTATGCCTGCAAATTCTGGTCTTACGTGCATTTATTCAAACCATTTGTGAGATGATTTCAATGCCCTGGATTTGCTGCGTCCCGAATGTCATCCTTTACCTGTTACTTGGTAAGTGCTTGCATTATATCACTTCATGCACCTCGTGACTTCATTTAAATCACTGCTCACTGCAATGTAGTCTTTCATCTTTCCGACTTCTCCAGGCTTATAATAATTATGCGAGTATATGCAGACATGATTATAGTCTAACAGTCACATCGCTTCTTTTTACTTGTAGGCATCGTCCTTTCTCCCACATCGTTGTTCGTCGTTATGTTTTTGTTGTTCCATCTGCATGAAGTGCATCGTTGCTGCACGAAGCTCTGTGGAGGGAAGATGTCTCGTCTCCTTGAAAATCCTTTCAGCAATGTGCGTACAATGAATGATTGCAGAGTGCAGCAGTATGATGTTCTGCCATCCGCGTGTGGCGTCGAGTCTGCAGTCTGCAGGAATGCGGGATGTGGCGACGCGGAGCAGGAGGAGGAAGCAGCTGAATTTGGGGGAGGAATAGAGAGTGGTTTGGTAGGACAAGATGATGACGGAGCAATCAGGCCATGGTGAGTGCATTAACTACTTGCACTACCCAGTCTGACCGTTGCGCACCCGTCACCTGCTACCTAAACCCGTCTTTTTTACTTTGAAATAGATAAGACCATGCAGTACACTAAACCGCAGTCAAGAAAGCTTAAGTTTGTTCCAGAGCTCATTAGAATCGAGGAGGTTTCGGAGGAGAAGGAGGAGGAGGAGGAGGATGAGGAGGAGGAGTGCGAGGAGGATGATGAGGATGACAGCACAAATGACAAAAACGGCGTATATACAGAGGTGATGGAGAAGGACCAGCAGCAGAATGTGCACGCTGATGGAGACACGGACTGTTTTGCTATCGCCTCTGAAGTAAATGGTGGAAACTGTGAGGTGTGTACAGTAGTGGCAAACGGAGACAAAGAAGTGATTCCGGCGCCATCCGCCGGAAGACGGCGGCCTCCACGATGGAGGTCCGTTTACATGTCGTCGCGTAAGTCCACAACTACTTTACTGCCATGTTACTGCTTTAGCACTTCGTCTCCCTTATGACATACCCACCTCTCCTTTCCTTCACTCTTCTCATATTAGAAGCCTATGCATTGTTGGATCGCAGAGGTCGAATTCCCATTTGCACGCGGTTTTTCTGTGAAATTGGCAACAGTACCTAGATAAATAAGAGAAATCTTTCGAGGGTGTTGGAGCAACGTGCTCTCTATCATGTGAAAACTCGCCGAATGCACTGCAATTCACGACGTTATTTTATGTGAAATCTAGTTTTCTTCATTCGCGCCAAGCTAGTGGGCCATAACTCCAGTTAATCTCATGACTACTCCACCAGGCATCTCGTGGCCATTCTACCCGAGTGTCATCCTACCTTCTGCTTCATTTCATCTAGATCTGACAGAACAATTTTGTGCCGCTTCAGGATTTGCTGCTGAATGATCGTCTTCAACAGACAGCCAACCGGCTTAATTTATATTTGTCAGCTGGCTGACGATGCACATGTTACATGTTATATGGTCCTCATGTCCCAGTTCACCGTCGAATGGCGGCACGACTTAAAGGATTTGGTGAGCCTGTTAAGGCAAAATGCTGTAAGACGCTGCCCAAAGACAGTTGGTTCATGCGGTCGGGAGCATACTACGCGTGAGATGCATGATACGTCATGTCTCTGCGGTCAAACGACCGCCCACTGAAGTGGAGGCAATTGGCTGACACACGTTCCTCTGTTACAACATTGGCATATTAGTGAAGAAGATGAAACCGAGTACAGGATTATATGTAGTCCTGGCTGTGCTCATCTAGGGCGCAGGGAGTTAAAAATTCCATGGCAGATTTTTGGAAAAATTATTCTGATGCGACACAAATTCTGTGGGCGATTTGGGCAATGGATTTGTAAGATGCGATTGCGAACAATTAGATCTTGTATATGACGTGTATGTCATGAAGAGCAGCTCTGGGAGTGGGCGGCTATAGTTTGTTTGCACTATCAGATGCATTTGCATGTGAAGCAGCTGTTTGGAAGAAAATATGAGATGACTCTCTATGTTAGATAGCGGAACACGCAATGATAATTGGGCCGACGAGGATAATGATGAAGAGGATTGTCCAGACGGACGAGACGCATCCATGCGCTTAGTCTAGACCACCAGCCTTAACACGCCAGTTTAACATTCTGCAGTTGCAACCTTAAGTGCTGCGAGAAGGTGAGGTTCGTGTATAGCTTTTGGAAAAATAAAAGGGCATTGACTAAAATAAATTATTTTCATTAACAGTGCACTTTTTCGATAAACCTAATGTTTGCGTTTATTTCGCATCCTGAAAGACGAGTATTTTGGACGTCCAGTTCCAAAGGAAATGCTCTGAACCTTGATTACAACACGAAGAGCCGGGCACATGCAAGACTCTTCTACGCCTATGAGTCACGATTTGCCAGGGCTGTTGAAATGTCGCGTTGGTAGGACGGGAAAGAATACAGCCTTCATAGCACACAATGTCACTAGTAAATGTTACGGTAATTTACGTGCAGTCAATTAGTTTTATGCTGACCAACCAATGTGAGATTGGGTAACAACACTTGTGTCTTCTGTGGAATATCAGTGTACAATTTCAGATGCGTCGTATCTAGTGCGTAGTGTCTAAATACGTGACTTGCGTTGCTCATTTGTCACCTTGCTACAGACTAGTGAAGTTGACGAAAATACAGGCAGTGGAGCATTGGGAAACACTTATGTCCAGGTTTCAGAGTACTTCCAGCCGGCAGTCCTTGGTGCCTATCCGGCGCACAGTTGAGAATATCGAGCTGTTCCTGTGGTGTACGCAGATGAACTCCATTGAATAAGAGTCGGCCGAGGTTAATTAATTCACAGCAGTTGAATGCTCTTCTGTTGATATGCGTAGCAGCTCCGTGGGTTATCATGTAAGTCGATGCATGCATAATTTGAGGAATCTTATGACATTAAGCTAAAATTCCTAATCAGTTTCCGATTACATTCGACTATTATGTAATTTCGGCTATCCGTCAGCATCATCCCAGCTACTTGATTTACGCAGGATTTTGAGTGCACTTTCATTCCGTCGCTGACAATAAATACACAACATATAATGTGATCGTTTACACACGACGCTTCTTACTTCAAATGTCTCTTTGTTCAAATATATTCATAGTTAACATCTACAAAACCACTATTATTAGTATCAAAGCCTAGGTGTCTTACATGCTCTTCAATTATTTTCTTAAGGCATTCTGGCAGATTTCGGTTTTAAAACAGTTTTCAATGCAATAACAATAAATGTACCCGATCTGACGTCGCAAATAAATCTATGCAATGGATTAAGACCACACAATGTAGTGAATAAGAAGCAATAATAAATGGAGAAATGTGATGGTAGTTGGATGGGCATTTCGCAGCCTTAGTAATCTTCTAAGTTCGAACTTGAGTAGACTGGAAACCAGTCTTTATTTAAGTAGGCTATTATGTTTCCAATGGTAGATGAGTGGGCAATTGGAGCGATGGAAATTGAAGATGGATCTGGATAGTAGCGTTTACCTGAAAATTCGCATGCGTGCATATATAACTGCAATGTTCGTAGGTAAGCCCCGTGTGACGGGTATATGTTGAGAGCATTGGCGCTTGAAGAAGGAGACACGATCGCTGGGACAAGAACTTTATTAGCCTGACGTTTCGGATTCCTGCTGGAACTAGCCCTGGTTGGGCGGTTTCAGCGAAATGCTTGACACGCAATCGACTAGACCAATAAATGGCGTGAATGCGTGAACGAAGGTTGTGTAGGTTGGTGCTAAGTTGAAATTGGTGTTGCTTGGCAGGGCGTAGAAACGTGTACACTGTTGGTGATGATGTTGATGGTTATGGCGGTGTTGGTTGTGTTGGTGGTAATGTTGGCGGTGACGATTTTGATTGAGATGGTGTTGTTGGTGTTCTTGCTTTTGGTGATGGTGGTGGTGGTGGTGATGGTGGTGGTGGTGGTGGTGGTGGTGTTGGTGTTGTTTTTGTCGTTGTTGGTGGTGGTGTTGGTGTTGGTTGTGGTGATGGTTTTGATGGAAATGGTGGTAGGAGTGAAGAGACGAGTCCCAGGATGTAGTCTTGCAGAAGGAGACACGATCGCTAGGACGAGAGCTTTATTAGCCTGACGTTTCAGATTCCTGCTCGAACCCATCATCAGAGACGACAGCAGATACGGGTGATTCATGCACCAGGGTCTGCAGTATTTATAGGATGCAGTCGCCATGCTATCGCACTCCTATTCACGGCTCCCCCCCCCTTCATTCGGGATCGTTGCACGTGGTGTGTTAACTGCTTGATGGCCGACGTTCGCGTCGTTAATTGGTACATTTTCATAACGTGCGTTGGACGTTAGCGTGCTGATTGCTCGATCATCTGTCGTATCGACCCTGGTGTTGGGAAGAGTGTTCACCTGTGCGCTCCCCGCGTGCTCAATTAATCCGCCTAGGCGAAGTCTCGGCACAGAATATGGAAGGGGAAGTTCTTTGCACCTGTCAATGGACTAGGGACCCGTAAACCATGACTCAAGTAGCTCCCGGCTCACGCGGTTGTCAACTCTTGCGACAATTTCGGCCTCGTCGAATTTGAATGTGTGGCTGGATCTTGTCGAATGAGCCGCAACTTGGGAGCTGGCGTCATTTCTCCGCACCGCTGCAGCGTGTTCGGCCATTCTCGTTCTGAGTTGTCTTCCGGTTTCTCCGATGCAGTTGCTTTGTCCGCAATTGCACCAGATCCGATAAACGACTCCAGAAATTTCTAGTCGTGGCAGTGGGTCTTTTGGTTTCATCAACTGGCGCCTGATGGTTCCCTCCGGTCTGTGTGTAGTTGTGGCGGTTTTGACGATGTTGGTGATGGTGCTGGCGTTGGTGGTGATGGTGGTGGTTGTGGTGTTCGTTGTGATTGTGGTGGTGGTAGTGGTAGTGGTGATTGCGACGGTGGTGGCATTGGTGATTTTGGTGGTGGCCGCCCCACTCGACGGCTTGGTAGGGTGAGTCCGCTCATTTTGGCAGCCTTGAATGTTCGTTGGCCTTTAGACAATCGGAGGAGCAACCAACCGGATTGGTGGACGGCTGTAGTGGCTCTGTAGCTGGCATGCAGCAAGGCGGACATTGCTGCCATCAATGAGACCTGGTTCTCCAAACAAAGCCAAGTGGAGGGTGTGGGTGACGGCTACACCTTTTTCTGCAGTAGTCCTTTCATTGCAGGGAGACAGGACGCAGATCTTGTCCTTTTTCTTTCTAGAATAACATCCTGCAACAACTGCCTTCTCTGCCACATTATGGAAACAATCGCCTGATAAGCCTCCAAAAGCCTCACCAGCGCGGCAAACTTGTCATGATTATGGTCAGCGTCTATGCCACCCTCCTCCCGAGAACCAAAACTGAGGCTGTAAGTGGTATATCCTGGAAGGACCTGCACGCATTTCTGGTGGCCGTGCCGAAGGCGGATAAGTTGGTTGTCCTCGATGACATCAACGTCCGCGTCGGCACAGACCATGTTGCCTGGAGAGGCGTGTTGGGAACAGATGACCTCAATGGCTCCAGTGATAGTGGCCTGTTTCTCCTGCGAACCTGCATGGAACACTGTCTCACCCGGTCCAACACCTACTTCCGTCTTAAGATGCGAGTGAAGTCCATGCGGATGTGCGGTTGGTGGAGACACTGACAACTGCAGGACTATGTCCTCGTTCGGACCCGAGACCAGCGGGACGTGCTGGTGACGAAGACGATCTCGAGTGCCAATGTATGGACGGAAAATCATCTCGTCATTTCCAAGATGCGAATTAGCCGACAGTCCCACAGGTGACGACAACGCAAGCAACACCCAGGTAGGCTGAATATTGAATTCTTGTCATTGCCTTCAAAAAATTATTTAAGATATGAGGAAGATCTATGGCTAACCAGCATTTAGGTTATTGCTGCCCACTTTACAAAAGAAACCATACGTCAATATACTTCTCAGACATTCAAGATATCACATTCTTTCCTCTCAATATATTTTAATTTCCGCCCACCTTACGCTTTAACCGAAGAACTGATAGATGACAATAGCATGTTTTATTCGACAAATACGGAAATCAGGCATAAGTAAATGCATCATAAATTTGCAAACATAACGCTACCTATGTACAGGCATAGTATGGAATGCTTCTATGCGTGGACTGGAAAATGTGCGCAGAAAAAGAAATGTCTCCATAGGTGACGCAAACGTTGACGAATGGGATTTCGACCTCTGCGATCCAACAATGCATAGGCTTCTAATATGAGAAGAGTGAAGGAAAGGAGAGGTGGGTATGTCATAAGGGAGACGAAGTGCTAAAGCAGTAACATGGCAGAAAAGTAGTTGTGGACTTACGCGACGACATGTAAACGGACCTCCATCGTGGAGGCCGCCGTCTTCCGGCGGATGGCGCCGGAATCACTTCTTTGTCTCCGTTTTCCACTTCTGTACACACCTCACAGTTTCCACCATTTACTTCTGAGGCGATAGCAAAACAGTCCGCGTCTCCACCAGCGTGCACATTCTGCTGCTGGTCCTTCTCCATCACCTCTGTATATACGCCGTTTTTGTCATTTGTGCTGTCATCCTCATCATCCTCCTCGCACTCCTCCTCCTCATCCTCCTCCTCCTCCTCCTTCTCCTCCGAAACCTCCTCGATTCTAATGAGCTCTGGAACAAACTTAAGCTTTCTTGACTGCGGTTTAGTGTACTGCATGGTCTTATCTATTTCAAAGTAAAAAAGACGGGTTTAGGTAGCAGGTGACGGGTGCGCAACGGTCAGACTGGGTAGTGCAAGTAGTTAATGCACTCACCATGGCCTGATTGCTCCGTCATCATCTTGTCCTACCAAACCACTCTCTATTCCTCCCCCAAATTCAGCTGCTTCCTCCTCCTGCTCCGCGTCGCCACATCCCGCATTCCTGCAGACTACAGACTCGACGCCACACGCGGATGGCAGAACATCATTCTGCTGCACTCTGCAATCATTCATTGTACGCACATTGCTGAAAGGATTTTCAAGGAGACGAGACATCTTCCCTCCACAGAGCTTCGTGCAGCAACGATGCACTTCATGCAGATGGAACAACAAAAACATAACGACGAACAACGATGTGGGAGAAAGGACGATGCCTACAAGTAAAAAGAAGCGATGTGACTGTTAGACTATAATCATGTCTGCATATACTCGCATAATTATTATAAGCCTGGAGAAGTCGGAAAGATGAAAGACTACATTGCAGTGAGCAGTGATTTAAATGAAGTCACGAGGTGCATGAAGTGATATAATGCAAGCACTTACCAAGTAACAGGTAAAGGATGACATTCGGGACGCAGCAAAT
>CACRXP010001272.1:73245-94881 GCA_902702965.1 Spirometra erinaceieuropaei
TACATACACCCCTACCGCTCCCTCACCGCCTAGCCCACGCCTTTCCCCCTCCCCCCTTCCAATGGCTTGTAATCTACGCCATCCCAACATCAATCCCCGCAGTCCCGCTCCCCTTTACGCAAGCTTACCGCAATCGACAATTCCTTCACCGGCTGATTCCATTTCCGCCTGCTTCACAGTCTACTGTCCCTCCCACCCGGCTTTGTTAGTTGACATGATATGCCCTTCCCAGCGGGTGGTTCACGTCGCCATTTACAAGCTACACCGATTCCTACTTACCGTCTACCATGGCCGGCTGCGGCCTACGATAGTCTCTACGTACCTCCCAGTTCCCGCTCTAAAGGCCTTCAGTAATCACTCCCTTCCTGCCCTATAGGGGTTTATCGACGAGGTTTCGTGGACGTCATTGCATTATTCTACGTAGGTAAGTATGTTCACGTACTAAGCCTCCAAGGTTGGTCGATCAGGCGCAATCCTTACCGTGCGATGATGGCTACGTTACTACTGCTAGAGATAGCCGCCCATCCCACAGACAACGCCCGTTCAACTCCCCCATTAGTGATCCATAGGTACCTATCAGCTAACGCAGCCCTGTGGATGAAATTTACTCAACTGCGTATTACACCTTCTCTCATTCCGGAGGCTTAGCACCACCGGAATCACGAACAACGCCATAGACAAATGCAATATTTACTCCGAATTAGGAAAAGGAACAATACACTGGACATACAGCGAGGTAGGGAAAATCGTCTCCGACTGTCTTGGGCAGCCGGTTTGCCACATCAGTAACATTCAACAGTTAGGTGCATATTAAAAAGGGTATGCGATTACACGCTTGCAATACCATGCGGTACCCTATGTCAACCTGAGCATTCATATTTGGTAGAGAATCCCTCATCGCTAGCAGACAATGGCACAATCACTGTAGGCAGGCATGGACAGTAAATAAACGACGTATGGAGTTTTCCTTTTACGTCTTCCGTCTGCGCCTCCGTTGGTTGGCTTCATCAATCGTCCATGGTTGGCTCTCCTCAATCGACAGCTCCCTCTTTGACCGGCCTGTAACCGTCACCGGTATTGTAGGTAGGCATGGAGAGTAAGTGGACGAAGTACAGAGTCATACCTTCCAGTCTTCCGTCTGCGCCTTCGTTGGTTAGCTTTTCCAATCGTCTATGGTTGGCTCTCCTCAATCGACAACTCCCTCCTTGACCGGCCAGTAACGGCCACAGGCACTGTAGGTAGGCATGGAGAGTAAGTGGACGAAGTACAGAGTCAAACCTTCCAGTCTTCCGTCCGCGCCTTCGTTGGTTAGCTTCTCCAATCGTCGATGGTTGACTCTCCTCATTCGACAACTCCCTCTTTGACCGGCCAGTAACGGCCACAGGCAATACAGCTAGACCTGGAGAGTAAGTGGACGAAGTACAGAGTCATACCTTCCAGTCTTCCGTCTGCGTCTTCGTTGGTTAGCATCTCCAGTCGTCGATGGTTGGCTCTCCTCAATCGCCATGCCCCTCTTTGACCGGCCGGTAACAGCAACATTCACTGTCGGTAGGCTAGGAGTGCAAATGGAGGAAGTAACGATGCTTACCTTCACGTCTTCCGTCGGCGCCTTCGTTCGTTATCTTGCCCAATCGCCGTTGGTTGGGTCTCCTCGCTCACCACCTCTACCATCGTCAGCAGGTAATAGTCACAATGACTGCCGCTAGGCATAGAGAGCAAATGCAGTACGTACAGATGCTTACCTTCACGATATCCGTCTGCGAATTCGTCGGATGGTGAGAGATATGTAGAAGTTGACACCCGCTGTATTGTAAACTCCCACAGTTCTACATCTAGATCCTCACCGACTGCTGGTGGACGTAGGTGCCGTCCTCAGCGGGTTATACCGATCGCCGCGGATGAAATACAAGCTCTCCTTCAGTCAGCAGGCGTCGTTCAGTATCTGCAGCGGTCAACGTTGCGGGTTACTACCTTAGCATGCCGATGTCGGCGTACTGTGCAGATGCAACTGTTGCCGCACATACGGACGGTTATGCATTCCGTTGTGGACATTGCAGACGGAGGCGGTGCATGTTGACGCAGTCACTGTTCGTTGGCAGCAAGCTCCGTCTACAGCCACTGCTACGTATATGTTACAAGTTCTTCGACAGTGTGCGGGGCAAGCGCTGTGCAGCAAGTGTACGTGTCAGTAGAAATACTGCCATGGAATGGAAGTGCAAATAGACGAGACGCTCAGCAGTCACCGCAAGTACAACGGGGAACGACCGCGGTGCCAGTTGTGGGTCGTCGGTATGTACGATACACGCAGCGAAAAGCCCTATTTGAGTCGATAAAAAACCGCAGCTGGGAGGTCCTAAGACCCGTCATAACGAAGTGGGTGGCTGCCCGTAGTATTATCGTAACCCATGAGCGTAAGGGTTACACCCACATACCGTCGGAAGGTTATACATAATACACTGTCAACAACAGTAGGACTTTCGAGAATCCCACAATGGGTCTGCATACGAACGCCACAGCGGCCTAATGGAGAAGATTAAAGAGGAACCTGTACGAGTCTGGCCTTGTCTGCGGCACAACAGTGTGGGTCCACCGAGATGAGGTTCAGTACCACCTCTAGTTCGACCTAAGCGGCGACAATATGGCAGTCTCCTGGTGAAATTTCCTACAACATTGGGCAGAGGCGTATCCAATTGAATGCGGTCGTTACCTGCGGCCACATGGACTGTAGATAGCAAGGAGACTACATGGAGGAGGTACGGAGACTTACCTTCACGACTTCCTTCTGCGCCTTCGTTGGTTAGATTACCTATTTGGCGTTGGTTGCCTCTCCTTAATCGCCAGCAGATAACGGCCAAATTCACTGTAGTTAGGCATGGAGAGTTAATGGACGAAGCCCATAGACTAACCTCCACGTCTTCCGTCTGTGCTTCCGCTGGCCAGCTTATCTAATCGCCGTTTGTTGGCTTTCCTCAATCGCCAGCTCTTCCAACACCATCCATTAAACGGCCACATTCACCGTATGCAAGCATTGTGACTTAATGGAGGAGTTAAGGAGACCTACCTTAACGTCTGCCGTCTGCGGTTCCGTGGTTAAGCTTATCTAATCGCCGTTGGTTGGCTCACCTCCATCACCAGCTCTCCCATCGCCATCCGTTAAACGGCCACATTCGCCGTATGCAAGCATTGTGAACTAATGGAGGAAGTAGGGCGCCTTACCTTCATGTCTTCCGTCGGTGGCTTCGTTGGTTAACATACCCAATCGCCGTTTGTAGGCTCTCCTCAATCGCCAACTTTCCCATCGCCAGTAGGTAACCGCTGCATTCATTGTAGGTAGGCATGGAAAGTAAATGGAGGAAGTACAGAGACTTGCCTTCACGTCTTCCCTATGCGCCTCGGTTGGTTAGCTTACCCAGGAGTGAGCATAACTGTGAGTAAAAGGAGACACAAGGGAACACAAAGACAAAGACAGTTAGGGTAGGCAATGTCAGCGTAGAGCGAGACACGGCGTGCGCAGTGCAGCGTGAGAGAGCAAAAAGTGGCACCGGCAAGAGCCAGAGGACTATCGGGCACCGGAGCTAATCGAAAATCAAGTGCAACTATGCGCAGCCGCTTGTGCCCTTCGCGACGCCGGCGCAGCCGACCCGGGAACCAATCCAAACCGCGAGCAGGCTAAAGACCCACTACCCCCCCGGAGTACGCCGGCTCGCGGCGAGCTCGCTTGCTATTAGGGTTCCTCTTTAATCTGCTCCAGTAGGCCTCTATGGCGTTCGTGTGCGGACCCGTTGTGGGATTCACGAAGCCCCTACTGTGGTTGGCAGTGTAGTGCGTATAACCTTCCGACGGTAGCGGGTGTAACCCTTCCACTCATCGGTTACGATAACACTACCAGCAGCCACCCACTTCCTTATGACGGGCCTTAGGGCCTCCCAGCTGCGGTTGTTAATCTGCTCAAACAGGGCTTTCCGCCTGCGTGTATCGTACATACTGACGACCCGCAACTGCCGTCCTGACCGTCGCCTGTTATACTTGCGGCGACTTATGAGCGTCTCGTCTATCTGTACTTCCACGCCTGGTCCCCCAATTTGGGTTACGGCTGATAGAAGTGCGTGTGAGCAGGCCCCCCGGCAGATGCCGTACTATTCCATGGCAGTATTTCTACTGACACCTACACTTGCCGCACACCGTTCGGCCCGCACACCTTCGACAAACTTGTAGCATATACGTAGCAGTGTCTGTAGACTGAGCTTACTACCAACGAACATTGACCCCGTCCGCAGGCACCGCTTCCGTCTGCAGTGTCCACAACGGAATGCATAACCGTCCGTATGCTCCCGCAACACTTGCATCTGCACAGTGCGCCGACATCGGCAGGCTAGGGTGGTGGCCAGCAACCTTCACCGCTGCAGGTACTGAACGACACCTGCTGACTGAAGGACAGCCTGTATTTCATCCTCGGCCGTCGGTGTAATCAGCTGAGGACCGCGCGTACGTCCGCCTGTAGTCCGTGACGATCTAGATATCAACCAGTAGGAGTTTACAATACACCGGGTGTCAACTTATGCATATCCCCTACCCATCTTTTCCCTTATGTGTGCCTAGATATATCATGGCACACCTAACAATGAGGTTCAGTTGAATTACCAGTTGCTTATAGATAGTAGACCATCATGCGGTCCGTGCTAACTATTCGGACATATCGTAACTTTCTCCGCATTTTGTCACACAACTTATACCCACCACGCAATATGCTCTGCGGTTAAATTTAAAATTAAAAGGGTTACGTAGGTATGCAAACTGCTCCCACCATGGATACTTACAAATCTCGTAAAACAGCGAACTTACACAGAGCGGTCGCCAAGTTCGGAGTTTGCCGACTTGCTGTAGGTTGGTGCGGTGGCGTTGGAGTACGTCCAAGTATCCTAAACATTTTTCGCGTTATGCGTATTAAACGGTGCATGCGGTGGAGATCACCGATATGCCAAATAGGGAGAGGGTGAGGAGGTGGTTAGCAAGGGGCTGGGAAGTGACGCAGTTGTCATAAGCAGTTTATTCAATCACTCTTACCCAACCGCAGTACATCGCTGTCCCCTCGCGTCCCGCTTGCGCATCGTCTACTTCCCGTCCATCTGATGCACACCACATCAAGCGTGGCGCCAACGGTCCCATTGGTTAGCCTTTTGGCGGTTCAGGTTTACTCGCCCCGGCGGCCAATCACATCACGTCCCCGGTCAGCCCACCTTCGATTGGGCATTGCCTACGGTTTACCCTATTTGCGCGCCATCCTCTCCTATTTTTGACTTCATTAAAACAAATAATTATTTTCCTGCGATTTCCAACATTTTTTCGGTATCCAACTGCCTATCCAGTGCCCTCTGCCGTTTACCCCACCCGTTCTTCCCCTCAAAACCGCCATGCCGTTGTACCCGACCCACCTAGAGAGGATTTCTCACTGTGGCTACCTGTTGGGCTTCTGCCGCTCACGTCGGTGACAGGCTGTCGGCGGAGGTTAAAAGCGGTGTTCCTCAAGACTCTATCCTTGACCATATCGCATTCATTATATACGTCAATGACTGCGTCAGTGAACTTAATTTTGATGTCGGCATGTTCGCTGATGATGCTAAACTTTGGAGCGTCATCCGAACTGAATTTTACAAAGGGCGCTTGCAGGCAGACCTGCCTTGACTCGAGAAATGGTCACAGGACTGGCTTTTGCCGTTTAATGTGACTACGTGCAATGTTTTGCGAGTCGGCATGACCCGATCTCCTAGCCGGAGGGTCAACCACATAAATGGCGTACCATTGCATGAAGTAGACGCCCAAAAAGACTTGTGTGTGTGGGTAACGGCTTCTCTAAAACCGTCGCTTCACTGCTCCAAGGTAGCCAAGTTCGCAATGTCAGTTCTTTATCTTGTCACGCGAGCTTCCTCTACCTTCGATGAGGACTGCTTCCTAAAAGTCTTTCGGACTTTCGTACGGCCACAGTTGGAGTTCGCTATTCAAGCGTGGAAACCGTGGACCTCTAAAGATCTCAGCATCCTTGCGAAAGTTCAGAGGCGGGCAACCAAACTCGTAAGTGGACAGGGTTCACTACCTTAGGAAACACGGTTATCCGATATCGGCCTTTTTCCACTGAGTTACAGACAGCTAAGAGGCGACCTGATACAAACATTCCGTATAATGCGCGGCCAGGACTGCTGTCTCGTATCTGCTGACTTCTTTGAGTTAGCGACAACAACGAACCTCCGAGGACATCCATCTAAACCACGCGTAACTGGCGCCAAGCTGGACATTCGGAAGTTCTTCTTTTTAAACAGAGTGATCAAGGTCTGGAATGCTCTGCCTGGAGATGTCATCATGTCCACCTCCATCGAGGCTTCAAAGCGCAAGTTGGACTAGTATACCACCGAACGCCATAATGTCACATGACCGATATCGTCTTAGCATTTCGTTCTAACAGTTTATTAATGTAATTATATTGCTGCCTGTATTTCAGTAACGTTTGTTTTTATTATTATCCCAAGTCCGTTGAATGTGAGTGTTGGCATTTAATTCGTCTCCCTCAGGAACTGAGATAGCACCAATTATGCATAGACTGACTGCTGTACGACACATTTAGTAATGTTAACGTGGTAAGATGACAGTTGGTAGCCGTGCCCACAGACTCCACAATGGTACCTACTGGATCGATTTCAGTAGCTGTGATTGCGTTCTCATTATGCTTCTAAATTCACGCGCACGCTCTATTACCTGTATAAGATTCATTTTAGTGGTACTATCCTGGGGAGATTTGCACCGGTAACGATGGCAATGAGGCTTACCCTATGTCAAATTTCATTAGAATAGGTAGTTGGCAGCCGTGCCCACATAATCCACAATTATACCTACTGGCTTGATTTCAGTAGCTATGATTACGTTCTCATTATGCTTCTAAATTTGCATGCGTGCCGTATTACCTGTTCCAGATTCATTGTGGAGGTACTATCCTGGGCACCGGTAACGGTGCCAATGAAGCTTTCCCTACATCAACTTTCATAAGAAGAGGTAGCTCTTGACTGCCTCATTCATTGTAGAGATACTATCTTGGGCGGATTGGCACCGGTAACGATGCTAATGAGGCTAACCCTTTATCAACTTTCATTAGCAGAGGTAGCTTTCGACTGCCTCATTATTTGCGGATTTTCTCTTCCGCCCAACCAAATTTTTCGCATAAAAGTCTTACCCGACTTGCGTTGTGGCGTTCCGCGTGCCGCTGCTTGACACTCGTGTCCTTCTGTCCATTTTATTGGATGGAGTTCTATCGCTTACACTGCAGAATGACCTTTGGACCAGTTGCCTTCTTCCCACTGGTTGTTCGCATTCACTTGCTTTTCATTCCAATCTGAGGCTAGGATGCATTTATTCCACACACCCTTCAAAGTCTCCTTGCTCATTTCCACACCTTCCTTGTATTTCTCACCTAATCTAAATTAGGCTTCCACTTTACCAGGAGCACCAATTCCTAGCATATAATACAATCGCCAATTACCCGTCCACTCAATTGTCCCACCCGTATAGCCCCTATTACCACCGGTCCCGATTGACAGGCAGCTATGAGTTTGCGGTGTCAGGAGGGCTACCAACTATCATCTAACCGTTAACGTTTTTAACACCTGGAACAATTAGTTTATCTGACTGGTTTCGAAAACTTTGCCAATCTGAAAAAAACTTCTGTAGCTGTTTAATGTTTCCATTTTCAGATTTTTGATATAATTCGCTTCCTTGGAACAAACAGGGAGTTCAGAGGTTCAACAACTATGTTTCCCTCAAATAAACTGAAATTGAAAACTGAAAGGATAAGGCGTACAGCGGTTCCGGTATAGAAACTTTCAACTGGCACTCATAAGTCACAGGTTTCTTGCGGGTGTTGACCTTCAGTGGGGCTTTTTACGTGGCACATGACAGCTGCCTGCCTCCCGTGATGCTATGTTTCCCTTTTTTAAGTCATGAATTCCATAATGAACGACTGACGCTCCCACATCCCGTTATCAATTCTAGTTTCTTGCTGACGACCGTAACCCCATCGGTTGTTTTTGGTGGTCGCAACTCCAATAGTCCCGTAAGAGACAAACCCACTAGTTGGGCACAGCGAGTAGGCTATCCAGGAAACGAAAATAGCAGTATCCCAACAGTTACAAACTAGTAAATAAGAACAAAGTCGTCAGCAGGTAAAAGTGCACGTGCGTGTTCTTTGTCTTATTCAAAGTAGTGTCAAAGCGTATTGTAACTGATTAAAACAAGACATACTTAAATGTCACTACAGTCCGTTGCGCCCCTGTCCAACGAGGCCGTTCTCAGCAGCTGTGCAACAAATGACGGAAACCTTACGGTCTTCGAAATGAACTCGAGTTGGTCGGTCTGCGGATTAGTTGCCATGAACGCTTGTTCTGATTTACGGTTAATTTTCCCTATGTCTAATTCACCTTAACACCGACTAGCACAGTGGCTTATGAAGGAATTAGAACCAATACGACAACTGTTTGCCGCCCACACGATAAAAGGCAGTCTTGATTGCATTGAAGAAATTAGAAAGCAAAGCAGTTGTCACGACTGCTTGTTTTAATCTCCGTTGTCAACGAACTACCACAGAGAGATTAAGAATGACCCTAAGCAGTACTAACCAGGCTGTCGCAACACATTTCTGTGAAATACAATACCGATGGAGCGTACGATATCTTAAAAAGTGATTAAGGAGTGTCAGACCAACTTTATGGGACGTCAGAGGCTAAGGTATAATGTGTCTACGTTTCGCAGGTTGGTAGTCTGATTCTGGAAGTCTGAACCACAGAGTAGTAACTAAAGGGCATTTTTGTTTGTACTTCATTGTCTAAGCTACGTGTCTCCTTTTCCTTCTCTCGGATGGCCTTTATAGGCAGACGTCTAAGCGCAGAGGCTACTAAGGACACCTACAGCACGGTCACCTACGCCTCTCAGGGCGTGAAGGATGTCAGTCCCGTTACTTGATCCCCAGTAGTCTGTTTTTTTCTTTGTTGACATATAGTCCTGTGAACTCTGTAATGTAAGGCCTCCGGGCGCCGCCATCTGCGTGTATCTTCCTGGCCGTCGGTAACCAGGTTTTCGGTTCTTAAAAACCTGTTGACAGGACCAGGACTTTGCACTTCGTAACCGTCGAATTGAAAGCAGCTCACTTCAGTCAGACAGCACTGTCTGTAAAACGTTTCCGCACTCATTCCGTTTTCCTCCAATGTCAGCAGTCCCGGAGGGACTTTGGACGTTGCCTGGGGATATTTTCCCAAAAAACCACGGTCTCGGCCTAGGCAATAGACATTAGTTTTCTTCAGATATGTTGCGAACCTGCTCTTTCTAACAACCGCAATTGCATGTATTAGTGCCGCCCATTAGGTATAGATTATTGGACATTTTCGTCAGCTTCAATGAGCAGGATTCCACCTCGTAAATATGTGGATATGGATTGCTTATGTGCTCCTCTCTCCCACCGGCAGGATGTGGAAGCAGGAACCGGGTAAGGGTTAGGTGAATGGCATGTCTACCCCTCCCGGAATTTGGCAGAAGGCCAACTGTATTGCGCGATTCGGCCTTTCCTATTTCCTTGTCCTGTTTGGGAGCTATATGAGCAATCCTGACCGAGATATGTTAGTTCCGCCCCCTTAGGAATGCGGTTTGTTTGCAGGCTGGTATTGTCTTAGGCCTTTTAATGATTGCGCAAGAATTCTTGTCTGCCAAACAAGGGATTTTATTTCAGGTTTGCAGTTTGAATGCGTTTTTGGGCTTTAGACAGGACATTAAGGAAAATAGCTAGCACTATCGGTTTCACCGTAACCTCCTTAAGAACGATTGATGTCAACGGATGTGTAATTTTCTGAAGGATCTGAAAAAACAGAATATGACTTAATGACGTCTGAAAGACGAGAAACTTAGGAAAAACCATGGTTGGTCCTGTTGAGTTACGCACTAAACACCTAGCGCTCCTGACCTTGTTGATCTAACTTAGCCTTGTCTTATTAAGTGTCATTTTGGCATAGTTTTGGTGTCCGTACCCCTGATTCCAAAGGCTAACACGAGCTTTTGCCGCCTCAAACCTAATGTTTTCGAAGGCAATCTTTATGCTAGTCTGATCTAATAGTACCTTGAGTTCCGTTAACTGAGTAACCGCACGACCATCTTAACGGAGTCGGATGTAGTCAGGACGCAGGTCATTTCGCTAAGTAGCGGCAGGCTCTTTCTGACCGTCGGCGCATGAGAGATCCGCTACGCATCGTCGCAGCAACTCATCTCAATCCGACGCATGACGATTCACCTAATGTCTATTTCTGGAAGGTTTTTATCCGACAGGCCAAGTCGGTGTTGTTGATTTCCATAAAAATTAAGGGGGAGGGGTGCGACTGAATAAAACGCGATAACGCATTTACGTCCGCAAAATGTGTTAAAGTGGAACTATCATCCTAGCGAAAACTGTTTCATAACGCACAGAACAGCCGTTAGTTGTGACTGTTAATGTATCAGTTTTTTGAGCAGACGGCCGGCGTAGCATGTCGCTTTTTATGAATTTTGCCGTAGTACTACTGATGTTTGCTTCAGTTTGCTTTTTGGGAGTCTTGCGCAACATTTTTAGAAGGGGCACCTAGTAACTAACAATACTGTTCTTTGCTATCGGCGTTTTAAGGTAAACCAATGGGAAATAACACGTACTTCGTCTTTGAACTGTTTCTTTAGGTCCGTTGCTTCCGTTTTTTCCAACTTTGACTTCTACGGCCCTTGACGAGTCAACTCTGAAAGAGAGAGCGGCTCAAACTGCTATGGACGACTGCTTTGCAATGAAGTCCTACTCCCCAGTTATTGCGGCTTATCAGCTATAGCTTACTGACAAGTTGCTTCATTCGATTTCTCGGGGAAGACTGAGGAAATATACTTGTTTTTAGAATTCAAGCAACCTGAGTATGTAGGACATAAGTGCGTCTTTTTTCTAAAATATAATCACAAGAACGTTTAGTTACGGCATATTCTTCTAATGTTTACACTGCACAAACTGACTCACTTACGAATGACTTGAAATAACGGATAGTTTCAATGAAACTGTGATCAGTTCCTCACACTGAAATGATAATAAAAACGATGGGATGGGCTTCGAGCACCTTTCCTGACGTAGTGCAAGTCGGTGTCCACCCGATGTTGTGGATGCTTATCCCTTGCCGTGGCCGAACTAAGCCCCGTAAACTTTATTAACCTCGTTGCATAGAACATAGAAAAACCTGTGTTGTACGCCTTATCATACTTGACAACAAAGACACCAGCCAAAAGCCCAAACACGTTTTTAGCAGACATTCTGCTACTTCAAGGCACAACTGCCAGGATGTTCGGCTCATCAGTGGGTCTCCTAGCGTGCCGTGCGTGTTTTCTGGCAGATACTCCTATAAGACGTGCTGTAAATAAGGTACATCATGATCGTTCATGCTGTACTAGGATTTTGTAGCCCACACCTTGTGCCCTAAGGCCGTTTTGACAGCCATACGCAACAATACATAAGTCGTATCGGCCGTTGTGGGCAAAACGCCCGGTCCGGACAGTAGCTTGTTTAATCCAGGAAAGGACCTAAACGATGGTGTTTGTCTTTGAAGCTTTGTTAGATTGAGTAAACACTGTTTTTCACGCAACTTCGACATGTGCAACTCAGTAGTCGGTAGACTAAAAGGGTTGGATTCAGTTGCTATGTCACCATATACACATAGTTATTGGCCACTTCGGTATCTAGTACAAGTGATTGTGTTCAGTTCGATGCGATTGCTGTAGAGCCAGCCATGGTTAATCAACCTAAACCTAGGCTTACGCAACTGGCGAGTGGCAGCAGTAATGAGGTTGCGGCTAAATCTAACCATACCTAAGGAGATTAGAGAAACAACCGCTGAAGACCTACACTAGCACTATCATTCTTGGCCATTGCTTCCTGAGGTGAGGAGCAACCGCATTCTTTGGTATCCGGCTTATTCTACGGCAACATACCTTATGATATGTTAGCGTCCACATCTAAACCTGCATAGTTTAGGATAGTTGAGAAACAATATCTGCGGACCAACCCTACTATTATTAACATTGACATCCGGAGACACAGCTGAGGACCGACCGCTATGGTGCATTTGCCACATAAACTATTCTAGACAGCTGTTTTGGGTAGGCGGATTTTTTTTGGATGCCATCTCCCAGTTGTTACCAAGTGTGTTGGTTACTCAGTCTTCGAACTATGCTCTAGTCGGGTGCTCATGTAATCATTCAACTTCAGTGAGTACCTCTGATCATCTTTTCGCTGCCACATGAGCTTCCCTAGACGCCGCTTAATGCGCACTGGCCTGATAGCTGTCCGCTGGGGCATGTCACGCGGGGTAGTGAATTGAGGTCAATACGTTTTGCGTGCTTTCACTCCCGTACCCCCAGAGTAATTCTCATTATCTTTGAAGAGACAGTACTAACACCACAGACTCATCGCGTCCAATAACGACTTTGTCTGCCTGGGCGATTTTTCTAAACGCCCAATTTTGCTTTTTAGAAAGGATGAATGTTTCAGTTCAGGTCCACGGTGAAAGCGCGTATGTCTGCCGAAGGGCCCAGTTGACACAGTTTTGACAATGACTTAGAGCGGTGTTTCGTATGGGTAAGTACTTTTTATCCAGCTCGATTAAGTTTTCCGGTACAGTGGATCTACACGCGTTGTTAAATTGTGCATCCTACATTTCGCATACATTGTTCTCCTCAGATGACGGATCCTTTCTTCAACTGTTATATCAGAATAAAAAAGAGTTACCTGAGGTTTGGCTGGTGTCGATATTGATTTGTTCATTCAGTCCCACTCTCTATGGTCGGGAGATTTTTGAATTTCCAGACTGGACATTACAGTCCTGACTTCCTTATTGTTAAGACCGTTTTCTCTTCAAAATTACCAAAATTCACGGCCACACATTTTAATCAAAGTTCTAACGTTTATAAGTCTTCCTCGGGGTGTCGGGAACTCCCGAAAAAAAGGAACTTTCCCGTTAGTTGTGGGCTAGCCGACACCTTTATGGACGGCAGGTAGTTGAGGGGCCTTCAACGAAGGTTACCTCCGAAGTGAGTAGGCTCTGGGATGTGGCAACTATAGAGATGTGGACTGTGAAGTGATGGGACATTCGGACATGACCGTAAACTAACGTGATCCGTAAAAGGTCACAAACGGGAACTGATTTACGACATCATAAATACTGCCCTTCGGCCCATAAGAATTCGCTCACCAAACAATTCCGAGGAGGTGGAGACTTTCAGACCAAACTACAAATCTGGAGGCTCTGCGAAGTTTTTTGCCTACGAAACTGTCAGGCAACCGCCGCCCGGCAATCCATGATACGACCAGGTTTTGGCGATCGGATGACCGTATGTTCTAGTAGTAAAAACCTGCGCTTTCAAATTCAGTGGCTATCTTTTCGCCAATAAGCCAACGCCGTCCTGCAGGATGGGGACTTTTTTAATCTTCCAAATAGCCCTCTTACTAGGCAAAGCGGAGCCAGTTCCGGTTCAGTTCAGTTTTGTTACGGGAAGGTAGGCCAACGCCGCTGAACACCCTTTTGGTTACAGTAACTTCGAAAAAAAAACAAATACGCAACGGAAGTTGGAAAGATGAATGGCCACATAGTTACATGCAACGAGCCCGCAACTATCTAGTAAGTGCTAGTAGGTGGTGCGTCAACGTTGTGAAACTACCAAAACGCATTGCCAAATTGAGACGAGTAGTTTGAAAACGAACGCAAAATTTAATCATGATTCGTCTGGCCACGCGTCGTCTGATGGGGGTATTTAACAAAACAGTAGTAAAATAATGTTATTGGAACATGGGGAGAAGTATACTAAATAGCACATAACTTTGTGGGATAATGATACAAGGGGAGAAATTCGCAAACTTCTGATGCTGTGGTGGTACAAATCCCTGTACTGGTCAAGCATTCTTTCAAGGCTTTCGACGGATGGGAACGTGATGCTGTGGCGGCTTTCACAGACTTAATTACTCTGTGGCTGAGGAGTAATCTTCTTTCGTTTAGTCATGTCCTGGTCACGTAGTTTGAGAGGATGGCATTTCAAGCTAACAGTGGTGGCCGACCCAATTATGTCGCCGGAAGCGAGGCAGCAATACTGACCTCGCAACATAGGAAACGCTTGAATTAAGTCGTCATGTAGCTGCCTGCAGTCTAGGGGAAAAAGGTCAAGGTTGGCCAGTCGAGTTTCATAAGACAGGTTGCTTTGGCATCTGGCGAGCTTGATTGCTTGCCGTTGACCTTTTCTTCAGGGTGCTGCGGTCTTTGACAGTCCATGGTTTCTAAGCCTGAATGGCAAATCTCAACTGTGGTCGCACGAATCCCCCAAAGACCTTTGCAGAGCACACTTCGACGTACTTCGAAAATGCCCGCTTGATGAGATATAAGTTTGACATCGCAGACTTAACAGTGGAATAACGACTTTAGTTAGGTCGTGATCACGCACCTAGATCCTTCTGAGCCTTTACCTCTGGTAGCGGGGTGTGGTTCAAATAGTTCATTTTCCGGCGCTCGGAGGTGGTGCTCCCGATCGCAGAATGTTGCATTTGGCAACGTTGAACGGGAGGAGCCACTGATTTGACCATTGCTTGGGTCTATCTTTGTCTGCCGGTATCTTTGCCCCATCATCATCATCATCATCGTTGCGGATGACGTTCCAAAGCTTTCTGTAGTCGGCAAACATGGTAATCTCACAGTCTAACCCACGGATGTAGTCATCAATATTCATGAGGAAGAGGATAGGGCCACGAACGGAGTCCTTAGTAACTTTATTCCCAACCGACGCCGCCGATCGCTGGTCACCAAGACGGACAATCTGAGATCGACCAATCAAGAAGTCTTCGATCCACTCCGAAAGTTTGCCTCTTACCCGCATCCGACTGAAATTGTTTCGAAACGTTGGCTGGGCACACTATCCAAGACCTTGGGGTCAATTTGGGCTACGTGCACTACACTTCATCTAATCGCTCGGGTTGAACATTCTAGATAGTAGAGGAAAGTGGCTAAGCAGGACCTTCTGCGGAATCCATATTGCGCATCGGAAAGAAGACGATGTTGCTCTAAAAACTACACCATAGTGTTGCAACATATGGAGGTAAGTTTTACTGGTCGGTAGTTGTTTACGGAAGCAGGACTCACTTTTACATATCGGTGAAATTCGCACAGTCTTCCACTCAGGGGGGTGGGGGCAGTCTGTCCGCATCGAGGGAAACTTAGAAGAGAAGACAGGGGTTCCGCCCGTTCTACGGCCAACGCCTTCAAGAACTTTGCCAGTTGTGACCCCTTTAAATAATTCCAGATAATGAAAGCCAGATAACGATTACGCTTAAAGGAATTTCTTTCTAGGGAAGCGTCGAAGCACAGCTCGACATTGCCAGTGGATAGGATATTTCTCTGAGAAACATTTGTTTTCGAAGACTTACTATGTCGAGTGATTGTATGTATCCACTTGGTACCCAAGAGAGTTGGCGCTGTTTCGTCGGACCTGAGCCATGTTAACCAGGTCTGTGGCAAACTATAAGCCAGAGCGTACTGCTGATCAACCAGTATGGCCTATCTCAGACCGGCTTGAATAAGTACTTCGCCTGGTCCACAATAGGCGGGTGAAGGGGCCATCCCCGCTTGTCCTTCTCGCATTTCATCTACCGCAATTTTGTCCAATCCCAGCTCTCTGAAGGGACGATTGGATTATTGACTACTGGCATGATAAATCCATCCGGGCGAGTGAAACGTAGCTGATGTGGTGTCGAATTCCCAGTAAGCGGAGGCACGCGCGGTCGGCAGCTTTAGGTCATGTCGGCTGCAGTTACGAAATTATTCGTTACTGGGATATATTGCAAATGTGGCCCTTCTCTCTACAACTCAGTTCATGAGAACGAATACTCCCAGCTCTGATAGATTTTGGTAGATAGACTATCGAAATTCGGTTCATCTTACTTAAGCGTGCTTAAGATTTGTTTTACATCTGTAGCGTACGTTGGCGTCAGGTTATCTATTCTCGCCCATTCTCATCCTTGTCTTTATTTTTTCTTCCGGTTCTTCCTCCGAAGTGTTAATTTGCCAGTTGCCATTTCAACCGTCGAATAAAATGCACCCCGCTTGCCTGCTAGCTGAGACCTCATACACACTTATTTCTCTACTTGATATTACGCATCGTTTTTTGCCCTTACTCTGATGACTTTTCTTCTAATAGCGGACTTGATATTTTATCAACGGTATTTACATTAGACACGACAAGATTCTTATTTTTCGACCATTTTTTAACACGGTGCAGTTTGTACGGATTTATTTTTCCACTGGGAATTCGGCACACACACAGGTGTGACAGGATTTCCACCATATTTCCGACAAATGTATTGACTAAACGCCTAGACTTGTGTTTTCTTAGCGTGTCTGCTGCTGCATGACCGAAATGCTCGGGAAATCGGCTACTCGGCGGGTCAGCCAACGTCTTCTAGTGGGTTACTGTGTATGAACTGTGGATGCGAATATTAAGCTATTTATTTCGAAAATTGAGATGGTGCTTGTGACTCCGTGTTATGGCATTAAACTGCTTAACAATCAGGACGCGTGTCCGAATCTCGGGTTGCATACAGCAGGCTTATGGCGTCAAATAGGCCAGAAATGGCCTTTCCCACTCTTCGTTTGATCATTTTACCTGTACCGCTAGCTGCTATGTGGCTGCTTGCATGTCTGATGACAGAACTCCAAAGCCAAACAGCACGACTACATCTTATAAGCCGATCGGTGTGTGCCCCACCCCCTAAGGCAGTGGAGACCACCGCTGATGTATTCACATAAATTGCAAAACGCTATTGCAAGGCGCGGTGCTAGGAATGTACCACGTCGTAATGGCTAGCGAACTAACTACAGTACACGCTGAGTGCCCATCCTGCTGATAGCCGGGTTCTTGCGGCCTATAATCTACCTTACGTTGTCGTTAACACTAGCAGTCCCCCTACCGATTTGATATGGTGTCTGTAAGGTGGGACGCGGCGGTCGCAATGGTCGCTTGTGTACAATGTGGACACCAAGGTCTAAACCTTCTCAATTAGTCATTTTACAGGTCCTCCTTACATGTAATAGCCCACCATCAGGACATCCTAGGATGAAGGATTGAGTTGGGCGTCATAAGGCGTTTCATTCAGAAAACAGGATCACGTAGGAACATGATATCAGTATCTTCTAAAATCTCCGGCTGTTCTAAAAGTCCAAAGCCAGCGTGGATACCGTCGAGCATGGGGCTTAGTCCAAATATGCCCCAAATGGCCAGCGTTCTGTAGTCGTGTTCTCGCACGAGATGCGAGCACCTCTTACGTGTCAGTCGGAAACCGGGTGGCGTCCAAATCAGAATATCGGGTTCCACGCGTGTGTGCAAACGTAAATCTGTCGTCCATTGATGCGAGTGGACTGTGCGTGCGTATGCGATTTTGAAGCTACTAGAACTGTGTCCTTATTCAGAAACTATTTACTGGACTCATGCAGGACACGAGGTGAGTGGCAAATTAAAAATCGCGGTGCTCGTACGAGGGTCTAGCAAAGCGACAATCTGTGTCGGGGCAATGCAAGTCTTGCCATTTGTTTGACGATTTCCGTTTTTGTGACGATGGAATGTGTAAGACTACTGAAGGGATAACATGTGGCAACGTATCTAACATATGGTCGTTACGTATTATTAAGTGCGAACAGTTGGCCGAGAGGTCATCTACCTACGCGCATTCCGTCGCCTTTGTTCAAATACTTTGGCAACATGAACCTACCGCCAAACGTCTCCGCACCAGAGGGACCACTGGTAACTGCGGTTATATTTGTAATAAGTACCACCACAACCTACCAACCGTCCGAGCTATCAACCTGCGGCCTCCGCCGTCTCCCGTCTTCTTGACTCTGTCTTGACACCGGGCTCGGGCGAGGGAGGAGGAGAGAGTGTAGGTAGATGCTACGCAAGTCTACCGGCACTATAAACCCCTGCGTAAGTCACCGTCCCTGCTCCCATTGCTGCTGCAACTGTGGGGCACACGGTGGACATCATCGAAACCGATGGTCGAACTGTCAAGTACCACCACAACCTACCAACCTCTGCCTTTATGTGCGATGCATTCAACTCGTACTCCCTCCTGAGACGACACAGATCGCACTTGTTATCACTGTGGTGTTTTCCCCGCGTTCTTTGCTGGCACTGTCAGTGTCCAGTCGTTACTTGCATGAACCTTGGTTGGGAGAAGAACATGCTCTAGTTCCAACCTAATGTGCAGTATCTGCACGAACAGCCCAGAGAGTCCCTGACAGAATTTACTCTATCGTCAATGAGGGAAGGACAGCCACTGGGACTGACAGAACGTCACCATGGTCAAGCCTGCTGGCCGTCTATAAACACCGAGCCTGCAGCTCTAAATAATGGATTGGATGAAAACTTATTTACCATCCTTTTGAAAGAACAGCGAGGGCTAACTAGTGTGAGATGTAGTGGAGTAAGGTAAAGTATGGGGAGGCCGCTGCACGAGGCATATGCTTGGCATTTAAGCCACATTACCGAGAAACTCGGTAATGAAGAGTACATAAACTAAGTAATACTCCAGCAGACGGCACCACAACGCAGGTGTCTCTGTCACCATTAACGCCACACGTCCAGACCGGAGCAGAGGAAAACTTTATTTCATTGAAGAGATTCAGCACTAGAACACCACTGACAAGTGCATGATTTCCTTAGACGTCGAATACTTATTTACTGATGTAACAATGGATGAAGCAATAAACGTTATAGGCGCTCATGCGTCCGAATCCCGACTATCCCCCAAAATACTACGCGGCCTGTTGGTACTTTGCACCAAAAATGTTCAATTTCTGTTTAATGGGGAACTCTACAGACAAATTGACGGAGTCGCAATGAGTAGTCCGCTCGGGCCAACCTTTGCCGGCGTTTTTATGAGTTACCTAGAAGAAAGGGTGTCATGAAAATTAAGCAGGACAGCATTATACAGTAGATACATGGATGATATATTCACTATTGTTGATAACAAGGGAGACGCCGCCGGCCCTACTTTGTGTGATGAATAATTTGCATCTGAAAATCAAATGGAGCAATGTAACAAGTTTCCCGTTCTAGACGTCGTCATGTTTAGAGAGGATGATGGTTCAATAAGACGCTCCGCAAGGTTAAGTGGGAAGAGCAATACTTACATTTTAAAAGCTTTGCGCCAATACGATGGGAAAGGGATCTGGTGCGCTCACATCGCGTGGCCCTGTACGGAAACAATGTCCGCCATCGATTTAGTCCCAGTTTAATTCAGTCTGTTGGCTCACTGACGATGATGACGTCGTGGCGTGTGTATGGATATACTATTTGCAGGTTTAGCTGCCAAGAGTAAAGGAGCTAACGGAGCCGGAACCTCCCAAGTTTACGAAACGCAATACTTCTGTCTGTGAAATTTCACATGGCGATCGCGGAATTGGTTGGGAAGGGCGATGAGGTAAGGTGCAGAGACGTTGTGGGAGGTTGTGTAATACAGGAATGCGCATGGGGCAGAAATACACTTGAACGTTTCATCATGTCTACAGTCGCCCCTCTAGGAAACTTTCTCTCCCTAACCCATCGCTGCCGAAGATTCTGAGGGTGAGTTGACGTATTGTAACTTTGCTAAGTAGCAAAAAACAGTCAAGCACTGGAAATTTACATAGTGGAAGCAGCCTCACTTTTACAACTTCATAATGCCTCTGTGATTGGATAGGGACGACGATAAAATGAAAGGTTAGAGTTGTGTGCAGCGATTTGACGATGAACGAGTGAAGAGCGTCACAGATTTACAATGACGACACCGCTGTTGGAGATGGCGGTAATGAGACAAAATCATAATCTGGGGGCACCGCGGCGTCGGCACACCGTCCACCGACCTTGTACTGCCATCTGGTTCTCGATGGAGGTAGTCGGTCTGATAAGCGGCAGGCGTGGAGACCTGAAGCACGCAGTAGGAAGTTAAGAGCAGCGGTCCATATCAAAAGAGGGCTGTAGTGGATCTATGCAGTCTCGTTTACAGTGCTTTTTCGGCTCTAAAAGTGGAATGACAGTATTGTCAGTGTGTGAGAGACTGACTTGTGCACTCTTTCCAGTGTGTTGTCGTTAATAAGTCACCAAGTGCAAGCGCCATGCAAAAAGACCAGAACGTTTTGTTCACACTGAATAACAGACAGGAGAAGCCTTAGTCACCGCCCACTAAAGAACAACATAAGTAGCTAGCTGGAAGTACCGTCCATTCTGTGTCATTAATAGTGTGAAAAGCACAGCGAAATTGCAAAATGTGCGCTAATGTAAATTTCTGTACTAGGACAACATAATAAATTCTTTCCAATACACTCTTTCTACTCCGGAGTTCGTGGGACGTATGAACGACATTGAGAACACTGGATTCTGTATAAATCTCCCTCAATATAAACAAATTCCTTCGGAAATCAGTCTTGTACCCGTCACGCCTTATCGTACACGGGTAAAGTCTTCGTTTTAATGGTGGGACTGTCGTACTCGTTTTGTATTAACATACCCAACATCCTCTCCGCCGTCCGAAAAGCCCTTTTAGATCACAGGTCGCCGTAAAATTGCTGCCCAGGTACCTAAATAATCTGACCCAGTAAAATCTATAAAATAGTACATTTATTTTTATCGTTTTTCTCGAGGTGTCGTGGGCTAAAGCTGAAGATAAGGGGATGTATTACGGGCACGATATCCAGATGGCCTGTCAATTGCGTCAGAAATCATGATCTGAATGACTGATGTCCGTGCTCGGCAGATTATTCCCTCACATCTACTGGCCTACTTCATATTGACTGGCCAATCTTGCAGATAGCTCTCGTCCTACATCAGGCTGAGATATGTAGAATCATGAACTGATTCCCCTATGTTTTCCTCCCTGATTTATCGGGTTGCACTACTGGCTTTGACGCAGGCTGACTGAGACTAAATATACCACCGTATGTTAACTTGTGTCCATAAATCACAGTAAACCCGCAGAATCACCTTCCAAATCCTCAAGTACGTTGGAGGTCTCGCCGCAGGTGAGTGGTGCCAAATAATTCAGCCCCTTTTTCGACATAATATGGATTTACCATTGTATATAAGACTACTATTACTGTTTATTCACAAAAGTCCAATGCACTTGATCGGCACGACAATGAGGTTAAGAGTATGGTGTAGATGGGGGACGAAAAGAGCGCGCATATCTGTCCAGGGAGCAGACCCCACACACCTTGCGTGAATCTGACGACAACCTTTGACACAGTAAATTACGATTGACAACGTAATGTGTCATGGGCTCTCGGTATCCGTAAGTGTGTGGAACGCAGAAAGTTCCACGTAAGCGTATGCTACCTGATCTTTCGTCCCAAATCGTTATCACTTACGATTAGTTGATTTTCATATTTGTTTGAGTGAGTTTTTCTCACCTACCTACTATTTCCAGGCTACTTATTTCCCAGGTGTTTGCTTAATTTCTTTGCTACAATATTCATTTGCGGTTAGAAATCGAAATATATCAAATATTAACATAAGAAGACGTGTTTGCCACAAAGTATCGTTTTA
>CACRXP010001273.1:12570-42388 GCA_902702965.1 Spirometra erinaceieuropaei
GCTCCGCGCAAGACTCGAGTCAGTCCAGGCAGGGCCGATGGCACGGATGAGCAGAGCCACACGGGGTCGACCGCCGACGCTCGCGGAGAGAGGAGAAGGCGCTTACCGAATGTCACGTGACCGGCGTGGCACACCGTCTCACGGACGTACTCGCGAGGCTGGAAACACCACGCCTGAGAAACAAAGACCGATCAGCCCGCCGTCTGACGAGGGGGAGGCGAACGAGCACGCCGACGCCGCGGCAACCACGTTAGGCGTGAGGGGGACACAAGCCACGCCAGTCCACCAATGGCTGAGATCAGGGAGGCGACAATCAGCCAACGGAAAGCAGGCTAGTCAACAAACGTGCGCTGTGCACGGTTATAATACGAGGCAGGCGGCAAGGCTGAACAGATCAAGGCCAGCAGGAAACGTCAGCGCACGACTCTGATGATGGAAACGAGTGTGTTTCCGAAACGTCAGTCTGAATACAACCTGGTCCATGAAATCGATTTCTCTTCTTCGTCTTCCTCGGGGGATGATACACACGGTAATATATCTGGACCGCGCATCTTCACGCATATTGCCATATATATATATATATATATATATATATATATATATATAGTGCTTATGGCCCATCTGGTAGGCCTCAGTGGTGGACCAACTGCGCCAGGTGTGTTTGTGCGCATGTTTATGTTTCTGGTCCCGGCTGCTGGTCAGGGTTATGATTGGTTGATTGAAGGCAGAATAAGTCCGAAGCAGTACTATATCAATCTACCTGCATCCCCTGTCATCCCTCCTCATTGCTATTATAACCTGGCTGACTTCAGCCCGGTAATTGGTTGCCTATTCCTGACCTTTGCCACCCATACGGAGCTTGTTTTCTTCTTGAAATCAATAGATCGGTGTGCGCCATCCCTGATTGAGTATATACATATATATATGTTGTAGAGTAGAAGTGGTAGGCATTCCGAGACGATATAATGAAAAAGGAAGAGGTTCGTCGGAAAAAATCGAGTTGTACTCGTGAATTTTCGAACCAACCCGTCGTCAGACGAAATGAAGAGAAAAGAGAGAGTGAGACAGTCACACTAGACTAATAGACGAGACAGGACAAACATTGACGGACGAACCATTAGCGTGTGAGGAGGGATGCGGGTAGGGAGTCATGCTGGGTTCTGAGCCGGGAGGGTAGGAAGGGGGGGGAACCGTTACGGCTCCCCGTGTTGGCGGAGAGGGAGAATGGTAGGTTGGCAGAACTGCGGGCGCCTTGATTCGCGGCTGCTGATGCGGCGTGGGGCTCGGCTTAGTGAGGCGAGATCTTAGGCCCTCATAATGGGCATCAAGGTCGACGTGGCGGTTGTTGCTGTCCGCGTTAGAGTGCCATGCCTCTAGGAATTCTCTCGCCCGTTTTGTGTTGGCCGTGGCGATGACCTCGATGTTATCCCAATTAAAACGGTGGTCGCACTGGAGTGCGTGTGCAAAGACGAGGGACAGTGGACCACGGCGACGGACAGCTAGTTTGTGTTCATGTGTTCCCAGGCGTCGTTCTGTATGACCAACATATACGCAGGGACAATTGGCACACGGGATGCGATAGATGACGTTAGTCTGTTCTTCTTTGGGGATCGAATCCTTTACTCGAGTTAAGACTGTGCGCAGCGACGATGCAGGCTTGTGGGAAACGCGAATACCGAACTGACTGAACTGACGTGCGATCATTTCTGAGGTCCCCTGCATATAGGGCAGGGAGAAGAATTTCCGGGTCACGGTTTCTCCATCTGAGGAGGGGTCTCAAGGTTGTGCCGGACGTCTGAGGCAGTTCTTCACGAAACTGACTGGGTATCCGTTAGATCGAAATAGCCGATATAGAAAGCCTAGTTCTTTCTTCAGCAGATCGTCATTGCTGCAATACCGGTAGACTCGGTGGAAGAGGGTTCGGACGCAGCTTCTTTTGTGAACCGCAGGGTGATTGCTTCCATAATGGAGGATGATCTCAGAATCAGGCCCTTTCCTATGGACGCTGGTTGCGAGGTTACCGTCATCCAGCCTTTGTATTTTCACGTCCAGAAACGACATACTGTCTCCTACTGCCTCTTCGCGGGTAAATTGTATGGCCGGAAAGACTTCATTCAGCCTCTGATGTAGCCTTTCGACCTCGCGGTTCTTTATCTCGACAAAGGTGTCGTCTACATAGCGGAGCCACATTTTGGGGTTGAGAGTGTGAAAAACCTCATGCTCTAGTCGCTGTAGCTCTAGTTCGGCGAGTAGACCGGATATTGGGGAGCCCATTGGACTCCCCTTCACCTGTTGGTAGTACTTATTGTCGAACATACAATAGTTCTTAAGACACAGTTGGAGCAGTTTTATAACGTGGTGCGCTGGGATACCAACAGGATTGTCCTGTAGCCGTTGGGCTACGCAGTCAATTGCCAAGTCGTGCGGTATAGAAGAAAATAAGGCAACGACGTCAAAAGACAAGAAGCATTCATCAGTGCTTACATTGAGGCCGTCGATCCGGTTGAGGAATTCGTGGGAGCTGTTAATGCTTTAGCGAGATCCGTGAGTTAGCGGCTTCAGATGCTTGCACAGCCACTTGGCTAAATTGTAGGTAGGGGATCCGATAAGCGGTACAATAATCATCAGTGGGGCACCAATTTTGTGAACCTTTGGGAGACCGTACGCGTGTGCGACATGGGGATCACTGAGGGACATAAACTTTGAGTCATCTGGACCTATGACTTTCAGTCGAGCAAGCTCATTAACCTTTTTCTTGATGGCTGCGGCTTGCTTTTTCGTTGGGTCTTCGGTGAGAATGGTGTAAGAATCCGTGTCACTGAAGATTATATTCGCCTTGTTGACGTAGTCAGTTTTGTCCATGATGACGGTAGCGCCACCTCTGTCGGCAGGTACAACAACAATACTGTGGTCCGACGACGGGTTGGTGTCACCAATTCGAAAATTCACGAGCACAACTCGATTTTTTCCGAAGAACCTCTTCCTTTTTCATATATATATATATATATATATATATATATATATATATATAAATTATGACAGTCGGCGCTCGCCGATCAGGTTACGGAACATGCTCGTTCCGTTGTGCCTTGGGGCTCATACTAGAACCCTCGCAGGCAGTCGCACAGCGACTAGTAATAGACATAGATGAGATGATACCGACAAAGACAAGGGAGACCGGAATGGCCATTTCTGGCTTATTAGCCGTCGTAAGCCAGCCATACCCAAGCCCGAAGTGTGGAACGCCCGAGCCTCGAACTCGCGACCTGTTGGTTTATAAGTCCACGCCTCTACCTACCGAACCACGAGCCCGTTGCCCTGTCGGTTTTCGATCGGGAGTTCGAGGCTCGGGTGTTCCACACTTCGGGCTTGGGTATGGCTAGCTGACTACGGCTAATAAGCCAGAAATGGCCATTCCAGTCTCCCTTGTCTTTGTCGGTAATATCATTCTGCCTATATACATATATATCTATACTGGCTATCCCTCTCCATGACCCGGTCCCTCGTATTTGCACACGCACACCAATGCGACCACTGTTTCAAATGGGATGACACCGAGGTCATCGTCACGGCCAACACAAAACGGGCGAGAGAATTTCCAGAGGCATGGCACTCTAAACCGGACAGCATCAACCGCCACGTTTACCTAGACGCCCATTATGAGGGCCTAAAATCACGTCTCACTGAGCTGAGCCCCACGCCGCATCAGCGGCTACCAATCCAGGCGCCCACAGTTCCTCCAACTGACAGTTCTCCCTCCCCTCTAGCACGGGGAACCGTAACTGTTCTCTCGCCCCCATCCGGCTCAGAACAAAACATGACTCCCTGCACGCATCATTTCTCACACGCTAATGGTCCGCCCATCAATGATTGTTCTGCTGCGCCAACTAGTCTTTTGGGGTTGTCTATATATGCATATACACATATATATAATGGTAGAGGGCGTTCACCGATCGTTCATACGAAAATCACACGTTCCGTTGTGCCCTACGGGCTCTCTCTCGAGCCCAACCAACAGCTGCACAGCGGCGCATGATATAGGCTGTACGTTATTACCGTCAGAGACAATGGAGACTGGAATAACCATCTCTGGCTTATCGGCCGTCGTCAGCCAGTCATTCCCAAACCCGAAGTAGGGAACACCCGAGGCTCGAACTCGCTACCTGCTAGTTAGAAATCCACGCCTCTAACAACTGGGTAACGAGCCTCGGGTGTTCCACACTTCGGGGTTGGGTATGACTGGCTAACGACTGCTCATAATACAGAAATGGCCATTCCAGTCTCCCTTGAATTTATCGGTAGTGCCATTCTGCATATATATGATGCGTCGCTGTGCCGCTGTTGGTTGGGCTCCATAGAGCCCGTAAAGCAAAACGGCTGCTGCAATGCTGTGTGTCATTCCGCGGTTCCAGCATCACTGCGATCTGCTACATTACCAAGTATGATCTAAACCTGCTTGGTCTCGACTGGATTGAACAACTTCGGTTGACCGATATGCCGCTCCACGTTCTTTGCAGTCAGGTGTAGATTCCCGCTGGGCTTGCAGACCAAACCAAAGACATTCTCCAACGGTTTGCTCCAGTGTTCCAAGACGGCCTGGGTCGTTGCACGTACACTCAAGCCGTGCTACATCTGTCTCCTGGAAATCAACCAGTCTTCCGTCCAAAGCGACCAGTCCCATATGCAGCCCTACCACTTGTCGAGGCTGAATTGAAGCGTCTAGAGGAATTGGAAGTTCTGGTTCCTGTATCCTACTCCGCCTGGGCCGCTCCAATCGTTGTGGTTAAGGAGCCCAAGGGCTCTATCCGCATTTGTGCTGACTTCTCCACCGGTCTCAATGCCGCACTGACGCCGAACTGCTATCCATTACCGGTTCCGGCTGATCTTTTCACCCTGCTGAACGGTGGCACTTGCTTTGCCAAGTTGGATCTCGCTGATGCGTATCTGCAGATCGAGGTCGTCCCAGAGTCGCGCGCATTGTTGACCATCAATGCCCACCGCGGTCTGTTCCAATACACCAGGCTGCTCTTTGGTGTCAAGACCGCCCCGGCCCTATTCCAACAAACGATAAACGCAATGCTCTCCGGCATCCCTGGCACAGCTGGGTACCTGGACGACATCATCATCGTGGATCGCTCCCCTGCCGAGCTGCAAGACCGAGTGTGTGCAGTACTCGAACGCGTGCAGGAATATGGCTTTCGGCTGCGGGCCGACAAGTGCCAATTCTTCCTCGACTCTATCAAGTACCTCGGATTCGTTTTTGACGTCACTGGTCGCCATCCAGACCCTGAAAACATTCGGCCATCCAACGGATGCCTGTCCCCAAGAATGTATTGCAACTTCGTTCGTTTCTTAGCCTGATCAGCTACTATAACGCCTTCCTACCATCGCTGCATGACGTACGGGCCCCGCTCAACCGTCTGTTGCAGAAGGATGCTCCCTGGTGCTGGTCCCCCGACTGTGAAAAGGCCTTCGCCCAGCTAAAGTCGATGCTGAGTTCAGATCTGCTGCTCACGCACTACGACCTGACGCTGCCGATCGTTGTTGCTGCAGATGCTTCCAACCACGGAGTTGGTGCCGTCATCCCACATACTTTTCCTGATGGGTGTGAAAAGGCGATCATGCATGCATCTCGCACGCTAACCCCTGCGGAGAAGAACTATGGGCAAATAGAGAAAGAAGCTCTAGCCCTCGTGTTTGCCGTCAAGAAATTTCACAAACTATTGTACGGTCGCCACTTCACGATGTTGACGGATCACAAACCATTGCTGTCAATCTTCGGTTCGAAGAAGGGCATTCCCGTCTACTCAGCCAGCCGACTTCAGCGATGGGCAACCATCCTTCTTGGCTACGACTTCGATATTCGCTACTGTCGTACTACAGACTTTGGTCAGGCTGACGCCCTTTCTCGCCTCATCAGCAATCAGCAGGAACCGGAGGAAGATACCGTGATTGCAGCTATTTCGATTGAGGACGGTGTGCGCCGTCAGCTATCAGACGCCATACGAGGTATCCCTGTCACTGCCGCGGACATCCGACGTGCTACTGAACAGGATCCCATCCTCCGTTAGGCCATCACCTACGTACAGACCTGCTGGCTAACCACTGCTCTCGCTGGCGATCTTCGCCAGCTCTTCCTCCGCCGAGTATCGCTATCTGTAGTTGACTCCTGCCTCATGTTTGCGGGCCGTGTGGTGATCCCATCTTCCCTCTGACCCACTGTACTACGCTAGTTCCATGCGGCTCATCCTGGTACCAGCCGAATGAAGTCTATTGCTCGCAGTTTTGCCTACTGGCCAAGTATCGACGGCGACATCGACGACCTGGTTCGACGCTGTTCTCGATGTCAGCAAGCTGCCAAGATGCCGTCTCGTCAACCGCCAGTACCCTGGGAACCACCAGAGAGGCCTTGGTCACGCGTGCACATCGACTTCGCTGGCCCACTTAACGGAGTCTCCTACCTAATCTTGGTTGACGCCTACTCGAAGCGGCCCGAGATTGCTCCGCTGAATCCAGCGACCGCATCTTCCACTATCACCTTCATACGACGCATATTTAGCCAACATGGCTTACTGGAAGACCTGGTTTCAGACAATGCCTCTCAGTTTACTTCGTCGACATTTGAGGATTTCTGCCGCCAGCACAATATCCAACATCTTCGTTCGCCGCCCTACCATCCTCAGTCAAACGGTCAGGCGGAGCGATTTGTCCACACGTTTAAGAGAGCCCTCTTGAAAGCTCGTGGGGAGGGGCCACGGACGAGATAGTCCAGACATTTCTGTTTTCCTACAGGACAACACCGAACCCGGCGTCCTCTGGTGGCGGTTCTCCTGCCGAAGCGTTGATGGGCCGAAAACTGCGTACAACGTTTCATGCCCTCGTCCCTACCGGTGCGCAGCCCGCGCAGATTTCTCCAGTCTGTTGCAGCAAGCTCTCCATCGGCACACCTGTCTTCGTTCGTGATTATCGAGCGGGTTTTCCTGGCTGCATTGAAGCAACAGTAGTAGCGCACGGAGGCAGTATGTTGTTTGACGTCGACGTTGGTGATGGCATCTGGGTTCGCCACCACAACCAGATCCGACAGCGACACTGCAGTAACACAACTGGGCTCGATTCGGCGCCGTCAGTCTCTCTCGACATCCTACTGGATACCTTCGCCATTCCGGCAGATCAGTCGGTTCCCGAACCCACTGCTGCGCCTTCTTCGGATGTACCGCCTTCGGTATCAGTCACTGCCCCTGGGTCTCCAGACAACAAACCACGACTAAGACGCCGAAACAACCGCGTGCGTCGATCAACACGGCTGATGCAGGTCAAACCACGCTAGAAGCGGTACTGACCTACTTGGAGGGGAGGTGTTGGGAGTGCCTACACCCCCAAAAACAAGTGCAAACCAATCACTGAAGATCACGTGCATTTGCTCTCTCTCTCTACAGCGCTAGCATCTCAATCAGGCGCCTTCCTATTGGCTACTCCCCTCGTCCCGAAGGTCATTGGACCGAATGCCGTCGAACCACGGTAGCGTGTTATAAATATGCGTCACCCTTAGCTAATCGCGACTTGCAGTGTTTTGCTAATAACCTTTCCGTGGCCAGCCGTGGGTTCTTTGTCTGCTGCCTTGGTATTGGGGACCAGGGTTGAGTGCATATACGCTCCACGGAATTTCACGTACCAGGCGGGTCATAACAGTTTTCTTTGTGAGTGATGAACACAGTGTGAATATTATCGACAGCTGAAAGGACTTCTTATGGGGTCACCTATATCTGGCTTTCTGGATGAGAACACAATGTAAAAATCAGAGGATATAACCTACCATTTTTCAATCCCAAATTATGGGTACGCGACGTTGATGATACCTTTGTCCTCGTCAATATGGATCAACTGGATACGCTGCATAATATTATCCACGGAACACTACCGGGAGTCACCTTCACGCCCGAAAAAGAAGTTGCCTGCAAACTACCATTTCTCGATATCCTCGAACAGCGAAATCCGGCGGGATATTCCATACGTCGGTATATCGCAAAGTTATCCCACATTACGAAGAACACCAAACTATCGCTCACAAACGCACTAATTTTAACACCCTACTTAATCGAGCAAAGACACATCTCTCTGAGAACGAAGCGTACAAAATGGATCTCAGTCATTTATTCAACGTATTTTCCAAAAACGGTTACTCTAAGGATTTTGCGCGCCGATACACGAGCCAGCAGAAATCAAAAGAAGGATATGAGGACCAAGATTGTTCTGATCAGGCGACAAAACGAAAACCAAAATCTGGCGAATGCCTCCTAACATTAAAAATGTGCCTCAACTCGTTGAAATACACCTGAGTAAGCACCAAATACGACTGACGCACTGACCGACGAATACGCTACGCAGTCAGCTTCTATACCTTAAGGACAGGGTTGGCTATTTGGATAAGAAGATGCAGTCTATAAGGTTCCATATGGCACTTGTGATGCGATGTACTGTAGTCAGACTGGGGAATTCGCCTCCACACGCCTGCATGAGGACCGAACGGCAGTAAAGAGGCGGGACTAATTACCCTAAATCGCCATGCATACCCTTAAGACTGGACACAAATTTGTTTGAGATAAAGCACGCATTTTCGGTTTGTGCCCATATAACAAAGGTCGAGAATTTCCAGAGGCCATTCAGTCTGATGATTCATGCATCAAGCGACGCATAGACCTAGACGTCATGTACACAAATCTCAGAGGGAAATGGAAAAGCTGATAGCCAATCAAAACGTGACATGAGCTCACAGCATTGACCCATCCTCAGCACCGACAAAGCATTATCGATTTTTCAATAATGTTTAGATTTTAAACGTTTTTCACACTTTCTACACGTCTGACGAGGACCCGGGAACCAGCGTCGAGACTTGGCGAAGTAATCTAGGTTCAATTTTCCAAAGGACTCATTTTTCTTCGAATTTTGTTTCGTGGGATGCCCATCTTCCATTACACACATGTATGCGTTGGTGGGTTGGCGCTCACCGATTGGTCTTACGGAAGTCACTCGTGCCGTTTTACCTTACGGGATCTCACACGTAGATAAGGCTAAAGGAACAAAGACAAGGGAGTTTGAAACACCCGATTTGTCTCGTTATCCGTCACCAGCCAGTCATAGATCATTGACTGTGGCACTATACGATTGAGTCCCTGCCCCTTGGCCTGTCGGTTGTGGTCGGGAATATTAATTATGGTAGATGGGCGTTCACTAATCAGTTTACCAGGTGTGCTTGTCCCGCACAGCCTTGGGGTTAAAACTAGAATCCTCGCAGGCTGTTACATACCGTGTAGTAATATGGGGTTATGGTTCAAGCCCAAAGGCACAACGGGACGACCACGTCCTATAGACCGATCGGTGCACGCCCACCTACGGGAAGCCATTGAATCGGTGTGTGCCCATTGCTGAGTGAATAAATACCCGATCTGCAGCGACAGAGAATGACAGGTGGCAAGGCACTAATGAACTTCGGTTGGGTGAACTGTTTATGACCCATCCGGTAGACCCCAGTGGTGGACGAGCTGAGCCATGTGTGTCTACGCGCAGGTTTGTGTTTCCGGTCCTACCTGGTGGTCAGGATTATGGTTTTGCTGAATGAAGGCAAACAGGCGCGAAACAGTTCTGCATCATTTTGCCCTCTCCCCCCCCCTCCCAGACACTGTCATCTCCCCTCTGCCGCCATAGCTTAGCTGACTTCTGTCTGGTAGGTGGTTTCATGTTCGTGACCCTTATCACCAACACGATGTTTCTTGGCTTCCGGAAGCTAATGGATCGGTGTGCACCAATTCCTGAGTGAATTTGCATATACAATGTTAGGGTGTGCTGACCTGGGATAGAGCGCAGTATGTAGCACACTTCGGCGTTGGGTATGACTGGCTGAGGACGTCTAATAAGCCAGGAGTGGCCATTCCAGTCTACCTTGTCTTTTTCGGTAATCCCATTTCGCCTACATCATGAGCCACTGCGTGGCTGCTGTTTGGGCTCGAGAGATAGCACGCAAGGCACAACAAAGGAGGGAGTTCCATAACAACGATCTGTCAACGCCCCTCTATCATTGTATATATGAATAGGATAAAGGGGTGTTAACCGATTCTTTTTACAGACCTCACTCCACCCGTTCTGCCTCAGGACTCTCTCTCTCTCCAGCCCAACCAGCAGACGCACAGCATCGCATAATATAGGCAGAATATCATTACCGACAAAGACAATGGAAATTGGAATTGCCATTTCTGGCTTATTACCCGTTGTCAGCCAGTCACACCCACCCCGAATTGCGAAACACCTGGAACTCGACTCCTATGTTTTGGGCGTGCGCTCATTGAGCACGTTACGGACATTCTCGTCCTGCTGTGCTCTGGGACTCAATCTAGAGCTCCATGGGCAGTCGCACCGCGACTAGAAGGGAATTACCAACAAAGGCCAGACTGAAATTGCCATTTACGGCATATTGCCCGTCGTTATCTAGTTTTATCCAGATTTAGTTTTTGCGGCATGCTATTTTGCCGAATTCTGTGGTGCATGCCAATACGATGTCTGAGTGTGCTTGTACAGGCGGGCGACTGACGGATGTGAAGTAATTGCCTAGAGTTTCACCAGTACGTGCCGCCATCCGGCCGGTTCTTTCACAGTGCACACGCCATTGTTGCGGAATTCATTAAAATCAATAGGATTGGGCCGACAATGCAAACCTGATGGTCTTAATATTGGTCCATTGTCTCTCACGTGTCTCATCCTGCGAACTTAAAGCCATCTGATGTTCTGCGTGAAAAACCGGTACCAACTGGTTTCGTTTATGCATTCTGCTGGCCATCTACATTTTGGACATTGGGAGACATGGCATTTGCCGCGAAAGCCGAAAATAGGAAATGGCTTTTACTACTTAACCTTCTTCCCTAAGTCGCCTGTCACCGGATATCATACTAGTAATAAAACGGTTTTCAAATCATCTTCACTGAATTTCTGAGGGAATTTCCGATCTAGATATTAATGCAACATATAAAAGGGAGGTAAGGTGAACTGTCCGTAAAAGAACCATGATGTTCCAGCGACTGTGATAGGTTTGATGATTTTCCTCGGAGTTGAACGTCTGTGAAAGGTTTGGCACCTCCACATCAGGCACAAATTGTTCTTGATGCAGCCAAAATAATCTCGTGACTTAGTTTTTGATGTATGGTCAATCATATTTGAAGTGCTTTTATGTAATTCAGATAAATGGACGAAAGGAAGTTTGCGATACCCACAATGGTTATCAATCCTGATATGAGAAATTATCCTGATGGTCTGCATCATTTTATGCTATTTTTCGCATTTAAATTAAATTTCCGACCGCTAATTACTGCGAATGCGTGATTACGTGAAAACAGCGTTACTGTAAAAAAAATCCTGTGGGGAAGGCTGACGTTCATTCCATAGTAGCTTATGAGACTTATCCTGGTGGAAATTCATAATTATCCATTCGCTTACCTTAGTTATTTCCTTTGATCTGATATAAACTTGTTGTAAAAACGTAGGAGCCAATCCCGGGCATGGCTACGGAAGACGTTGCCTGAGTGAACAACGAGGTCTTCCTGTTTTCCCTCGTAACGTGCGACGGTGGATTCTCTGAACTGCATGTTTGCGTTGTCATTTTCTCCGTTTGAGAACCCCCGTTTCTCCTCACCTCCCACTTCCGTCCCCAAATAAACCCTTCTCGTTAAGAGACCTTATTATTTGGTACGGTGCGTTCTTCCGTTTGCTAACTACAGAACCGGATTACAAATGATAAATTTGTTCCGAGTTGGAGAAGATTCGATGACAGACCCTGGAAGTAGTTCACTCTCTCTTACCCATTCCTGCGTCGGGAGTACCTAGAGCGTCACCAAACGCCGAATTGTGTTTTAATCTATCGGCCTTAAGGTCAGATGCGGGTATAAAGTTGCGCGAAATTATGAAGTGCCGAGAAGTCACCAAATTACACGATATCGACAAACCAGCAATATGATCGAGGAAATTGGTAAATCCCAAATTGTAATCAACTGTAACCACCTGCAGACATGGAAATTCCGGATGAAAATGACCCGGATATTTTCGACCCGGAATGCGACCCTAACAATCCACGCGCCATTAATTTCCATCTAGTTCTGGAAGCTGCCGAACGCATAAAGGGGAGTGTACAGCCGACAACCTGTGCAGTATGACAACTTAACCAATACGCTATTTTTAGCGATCGCGTCTTTCAGCTAAGTACGGCATGGAATTGTACTTCAAAAAGGAGTTCGAGCATTTAACCGGCAGTTTCAAGGAACGTGGAGCATGTAACACGCTCAGTGCATTCACGGCTGTAAGTGCCTTTTATTCGTATCTCTACTTTTCACTCTCTGTTTGACTTCCGTGAATAATTTGCTGCAGATAAACCACATTCATTTGGTTTACTCAGTCATAATTAATAAATTTGCACTGCTTGCTCATCGAAGACGACGGCAAATGCGGCTTGTGCATGCGTTGCTTTGTGCTGCATACACAGCAATCCTCTGACAGCTTTCGCCGGACGGCATACCCGGTAGAAAACATTCCAAGTATACAATGGGAATGTGTTTATTGAAAGATATATATGTAACGAAAATACTCATTTTGTGAAAATATTGCTGTGGAATTTTTAATTTTAACACCTAGGTATAGCCGCTTGTCACTTAAATCTTATCTGCACTACCTTTATGCCTTTTGTGGTAGCGAAGTTGTAAGCCCAATAGATCAATTAATTCATAATAATTTCGGATGTACTTGTGATCATTGTCGAATTATGTAAACCTACTCAGGAGTACAAATTTTCACCCGGCCATCCTATACGGTAGGACTCACTTTCATTCTCGTCTTCTGAGGCCTAGCCTACCGCTTTTGGTTATTTTGTACCCATCAGTTATTTTTTCATTTTATGTCCATTTGCGTAGGAACAAAAACGCATAGGAGCTATTTCCGCCAGCACAGGGAACCATTCATCCGCGATGGCTTTACATGCACAAAAATTAGGCATACCTGTGACGGTTGTCATGCCCACTATAGCGCCACTTCCAAAAATCAACAACTGTCTCGCTTTTGGTGCAAGAATCATCTTGAAAGGAAAAACCATAAGTGAAGTGAGTCTTTAGATTTCTTCTTCATGTGCGTTCTCTCAATTGTAGGCTATGACAATCCACCATCACACATATATGCTCCGTTTATTCATCGCCAAACTCAGATGACGTTTATGATATTTTAGGCCCGCCGAGTTGCTTTGAAACTCGCGCATCAACACGGCTACACTTACATTAATGGGTATGTCAGCTTAGATGTTATTGTCTACACATGCTTAAAAATTTTTATGTTGGAAAAAGATAATTCGCAACATATTTTGGATGAAACGAAGATCTTTATTAATTTATTTGTTACCTAGGTACGACCATCCGTATATTCTCGCTGGACAGGGCACGATCGGTTTGGAAATCCTCCAGCAGGTTCCAGATGTGGACGCTATTATTGTTCCCGTTGGTGGCGCCGGTCTCATTGCTGGCATTGCGTGTGCAGTAAAAAAACTAAAGCCCAGTGTCAAGGTTTATGTATGTGGCTCCTTGTATTCAAGCACGATCAGCAACACCATTATTCGGGATATTTTACCTTACTCTGCATTTTATTCAGGGTGTTGAGTCCGAGAAATGTCCTTCCTTCTCCAGAGCTTGGGCTGCCGGAAAACCTGTTTACACTCCTTGCGACAGCACGCTAGCAGATGGTGGGATGCCTTTGTATTTTACTAGTTACTTCTTTAGGTCTGCTTGTGCCTACTGTCGGTGTCAATGCACTGGAAACATTGAAACCCTTGTTGGATAAAATTGTGGCAATTGACGAGAGTTTTGTCATGCGAGCTATTCTTGAATTGCTGGAAATGGAAAAATCAGTTGTCGAGGGTGCTGGAGCTATTGGTTTTGGTGCCATAATTGCAAACACCTTCCCTGAGCTGAAAGGGAAAAAGTGAGTACATTCTTATTTATTGGTTGAAATGTGAAGACGCTAGTGGTTTCGCGCTATCGGACATTTGCCCCTTATTTCTTTTAGAGTGGTGTGCGTTTTGTGTGGTGGCAATATTGACTCGGTTATTCTTGGCAAAGTCATTGACAGAGCCCTTGCTGTCGAAAGCCGTTTGGTCCGCTTTAAAGTAAGCATAACGGACAAGGTTGGTGGTTTAGCAGCCCTCTGTAATATGCTTCGGGATCTGGGAGTTTGGTAAGTCAATAATTTGGTTGTTTTTTCTTTTGATTTATTAACTAACCCTCAATGCTCGTCCGATTGAATTGGTTAATTTCATGCACAGTGTAGAGGACAATCAGTGTGTTGTCCCCTTTTTTGCACATACCAGGATTTTTTTAGGGGTTCTGTAAACTCTCCAACTGGTCCCTTATACATGAAATGCTTATAAATCAACTTGCAATCTAAAAATGCCACTCAACATTATTGGCCATTATTTAGTTATTAATTTTCCCGTGTATCTTGTCTTTTTTAGCATACGCGAAGTCTATCACGACCGCTGTTTCCTGAAATCCGATGTTTTCAAAACACAAGTGAAGTGTATCGTAGAGACTCGTGATGAGACCCATGCAAAGCAACTTCATGATGCCCTTGTTCAAACTTACGAGGAAGTGAAATGGAAGTCTCCAGATGTTTGAAGGCATTCGTTGAAATCTGCAAAATTAGATACCGGTGTACCCTGTCATTTACGTGCTTCTTAGTTGTTACAATTGCTAACGAATAAATTACTTTCTTTATAAATGTCTTTTGAAAAATGTCCTATAAGAATTCTCCTGCAAAATTTAACGATAGGAAGCTTTGTGAAGAATGAAGAACATGTTTGAGTCTCGAATGTCACGTGGGATTTACTATGGAGAAGCCTCTTTCCATCTTTGGAATGGCATGTAATTCATTGAGCAATGTAGCGATGTGGACATTGGATATATCTGGGTCTGTAATGAGAACGCATTTGATTATGTGGGAATGGTATATCAAAATTGGCGCATTTCGGTTTGGCTTAATTACTGAATACATATGGTTGTTTTATGAAACGTACTAGGTCCAGGTCTGTTGGAGGACAAGGGAAAGAGACAGAACGTACGAAGTCGGGTGATATGCGGTAGGTTAAATAAATGCCGTTAGAAGTCCAGATTTGTTATTTTTCATTATTTGGCGCTTCCGGAGTTAACAAAGTCAAGGATAACGTGCATGAACCAGTACGTACTAATAAGATTCCTTGAATAAATCAACATTATTATTTTTGTTTGGTCCAGTGCCCAGACCGAGATTCCATGCAATTTGAAAGCCGGTGTGGGTGTTGAAGTGAGTCAGCAAATGATTTTAATTATTTATTCATATTTTCTAGCAAGCGGTACGTAAAACACGTCAAAAAATGTCTTTTTATGCCAACTGCATGATACGTGCTTCCTGCTGGAAGAAACAACACTATGCATGTTTATATTTTAGCTTGTTTGGTTAGGCCGCTATCAAGTCATATGCTTGAAGCAAATCCCGGGGGATAAAGTGTGGCCGTCGAGCACATTTAATGAGGCGACAAAATCTTGATTAGGCTAAGTAGGCACGGGGACATCTACAACGAATGATGCTCACAAAAATTACGCTAGGGAGAGCCCCCCCACCCCTCAATAAATCATCGCAATCTAATGCCCATGACCGCCAACTAAGATTCTTGACTTCGGATTACGATGTGCATTTTTCAAGATTTTGTGTACTTAGAACCGCACATATCTGTCTGTAAATCCAACGACTAGCTAACCAACAACCGTCCAGTTGTCCGAGAAACTGTGACACTTGCAAACAAGTGGACTGTCGTTGGAATCACAGACACGTGGGTGAGGTACTTCGTTCAAAAACTTGAGATGGATGCACGCCGTAAACTCGAATAAGGAATGCCAGATTTTAGAACATATGCTCGCGGAAACAAAAGGAGGCCATTGACGGCTCAAGCTCTCATCGAACACTTTAACTACTGAAAGGGAGCAGAAAGAACGACCAAATCCAGGTTACTAATTTTCGACTAATTTTAAAGTCCTAGCCTCCGAAACGTCGAATGATCTGGTGTAAAGACGAGCAGAGCCAATCTCAGACCTCATCAAACAGGGCAAGATAGGGTGCTTAAGGGCAAATCTTACTGCATTTTAGCCAAATGTTAATGTATTTTTCTGCCACTAATCCAGTGTTCGACTTCTAAATACAGTATTCACAATACCGAGGAATTTACTGGGATGGTGACTAGTAGTCCGTGCGTCATAATATGCAGCACCGCCTGTACTAAGAGAGGGCAATTGTGCGTTACTGTTGCTCCGCCCAAACTGATGTTTTTGCCTGCCACTAACGCAGTGATCGACTTCTTAAAACAGCATTCAGAATACCGAAGAATGTACTGGGATGGCGACTAGCAGTCCGTCCGTCGTCGTATGCAGCATCGCCTGCAATTTTGCGTTAATTTATAATAGCATGTGGATCCCAGGAAATGTATGAAAGGAAACTGCTGGCTTATATCATAATGAAGCATCACATGCGCCAGCAGTTCGCGGGTGGGTGCGTCGTTGGCCCGTCGAGACAATTGTGGGTTGGAACCGCTCACCATCCAACACAATACTTTCGTCTGGTATTACATCCCAAATGTAGAAGCGAGTGATAGGCTGCTGACTATAGTGTAATTTCAGAGAATGCAATTGCTTCAATGTCAAGGATGCACGAGTCGAGATCGAAACAGAAGTCACAAGTGGTGAGTCTCTTTGCGCTAGCCGATCAGGCGACGGACTTCAGCGCCATTAGGTCGGTCGACCAAGATTACAAGCATGCGCAATGTGTTATAGAAGGCGTCGCTGGGAGAAGCTAGTTCGATCGACCTGCATAGGCAGTGGTTCAATGCCAACATGACTCATGGCCTCCCTAAAGCATTACGGTTAGTTGAAAGGGAAGTTGGGTTAGACATGACATCCCCCGAGCCGTCAAGTCTCGGCGCCGCGATCGAGGTCCAGGTAAACTGTAGTAATGACAACAGAGGATGGACGTCTTGCGCGAGACCAACAATTCGACTGCCGCGAACGATGATGTTTAGTGTGTCGTCCATGGAATGGGCATCGCACCGGCGATAGCGTAAACAGTGGTAGGTGTTTAGTGGGGTCGGGGGTGTGGCGTTTACGAGATGAGCGTGTTCGTAGAATTGGGGGTTGAGAGTTCGCTTTAGGAGTGTTCAGGACAGTGTGAGCTGGCGTCTATCTGTCTACGTTGAGTAGGTCGGGTTGTGAAATTAGCTAATTGCACACCCTCTATCACCTTTACTCCACCCTTGCGTTTTCTACCGATTATGTTAACCCCTGTCACTAGGGACGCAGATACTGGGTGTTGGTATTTCGCTCGTTTATGAGTGTGTAGAAGGACGCCAGGTTGGACGACAGGGAGAGTTGGCTTTCGGAGTGTAGTCTCTGTCCGAACGTAGGTGGAGCCGTTCATGCTGCCAAACTGTTGATGATCGGAAGGTGAACGGGTAGATGACGTGTCATTTATAGTACCATTTGCTGGTAGATTTGGGAGTACTCGTTCGCCTGGGAAGCAATCGATGCTGAAAGTCGGATACTTTTGTTTGGTGTTAATTAAGTTCTACGTCGTTCTATTTTAAGGCATGTAAATGTTTTGTAAGGAGCTTACCTAAAGGCCTTAAATTTTCCAGCGAAAAAATGACGGAAGAGTAGATTTGCAGGAATGTTTCGGTAGATATCAAATATGTAGTGTCCGATACCAGACTGAAAAGAGTGAATATGGCTGTGAGAGCTTAAGAATGTCTTAAAAAAACTAGTCCTCTATTCCCGACCATTGGAAATTTCGGAACGCCTGTAAACTCTCCCAATCCAATCATGAAATTTTGAAGGCGAACAGGGAGCCTAACGCAGTTGCTGTGATTTTAACAACTTACAAGATTTAAAGGGAATTTAATGCGGCTGCACCATGAGACTTTCTCAAACTACTTGTAGCATCAGATAATGTAGACATCTTTAACACGATAATATTCACAAAATAACCACTCTAAGCAAATCGTCATCTACGTGCGACACAGAATAGCATAGATGGCTAAGGTACTGGCAGCTATTTGAAGTTGGTATTGCCAGAAAGAGGTTCGGTCCCAGCATGAAGCGTTTTGGAACTTCACTCTTCGTCACTGTACCCGTCGGTTGCTGTTGCTCCGCGCAGATAGCTTGGGAACGGCCGCTGAGGAATTTCTCGATCCATTTAAGAAGCTTGCCGCCGATGCCCATCACTCGCTGGTGTGAAACACTGTCGAACGTCTTCCGGAAATTGCTGTAGGCTTCATGCACAGCGTCTTTTGCATGGAGTGCTCATGTCCAGTTTTGTATTGTGTGAATCACGTTTGTTACACACGATCCTCCCCTACGTAAGCCGCATTGTGCATTGAACAAGAGGTTGTTGGTTTAAAAATAAGACATCAAATCCCCTTTGATGATTTTTTCCATGTCTTTGCGGCAGAAAGATGGCAGAGTGACGGCCCTGTATTTCGTCGCAAGAACACGACTACCGCTTTTGTACAGAGGCATAATGTGGACCATCTTCCAGTCTGCAGGAAGGATTCCAGCATCAAACGATGATTGGCACAAAAGAGGGAGTGGTTTGGTCAACTTGCGGGAAAGTACAGAGAGCTGTTTTGCAGGGATTTCGTCCGGGCCGAGAGATTTACATTCCTCCAAGCTATTCTACTTCTTAGAAGGTCGCGTCTTCGCAAAACACAGTAACTTTAATAATCGAATCTTACATGATCTCAGCAATGGGAGGAATGTGAACTGATACCCTAGTGAAAATTACGTTGGAAGAACTGAGAAAAATGCTCAGATTTATTTGTGCATTCTGATATTTCCGTAGAGGGTGTAACTGCGGGAAGCTAGTTATACATGAGTCGAGGTCGGAACAGAAGTCACAAGTGACGAGTCTCCTTGTGCTGGCTGATCAGGCGACGGACTTCAGCGTCATTGGGTCGGTCGACCAAGATAACAAGCCTGTGCAATGTGTTATAGAAGACGTGGCTTGGACAAGCTAGTTCGATCGACCTGCATAGTCAGTGGTTCAATACCAACATGACTCATGGCCTCCCTAAAGCATTACGGTTAGTTGAAAGGGAAGTTGGGTTAGACATGACATCCCCCGAGCCGTCAAGTCTCGGCGCCGCGATCGAGGCTTGGGTAAACTATAGTAATGACAACAGGGGATGGACGTCTTACGCGAGACCAACAATTCCACTGTCACGAACAATGATGTTTAGTGTGTCGCCCACGGAATGGGCATCGCACCGGCGATAGCGTAAACAGTACGTAAGTGTTTGGTGGGGTCGGGGGTGTGGCGTTTACGAGATGAGCGTGTTCGTAGAATTGGGGGTTGAGAGTTCGCTTTAGGAGTGTTCAGGAGAGTGTGAGTTGGCGTCGATCTGTCTACGTTGAGTGGGTCGGGTTGTGAAATTAGCTAATTACACACCCTCTATCACCTTCACTCCACCCTTGCGTTTTCTACCGATTATGTTAACCCCTGTCTCGAGCGACGCAGATACTGGGTGGCGGTATTTCGCTTGTTTATGAGTGTGTAAAAGGACGCCAGATTGGACGACAAGGAGAGTTGGCTTGCGGGGTGAAATCTCTGTCCGGACGTAGGTGGGGCCGTTCATGTTGCCAAACTGTTGATGATCGGAAGGTGAACGGTTAGATAACGTGTCATTTACAGCACCATTTGCTGGTAGATTTGGAAGTACTCGTTCGCCTGGGAAGCAGTCGATGCTGATAGTCGCATACTTTTGTTTGGTGTTAATTAAGTTCTGCGTCGTTGTCTTTCAAGGCATGTAAATATTTTGTAGAGAGCTTACGTATAGGCCTTAAATGTTGCAGCTGAAAAAATGACGGGAGAGTATATTTTAAGGAATGTTTCGGCAGATATCAGATAAGTAGTGTCTGATACCAGACTGAAAAGTGTGAATATAGCTGTGAGAGCTTAAGAATGTCTTAAATAACTAGTCCTGCATTTATGACTATTGGAAATTTCCGGACGACTGTAATCTTCTTCCTCATTGTGTTTGTCGGCCAAGACGACAACCATGCGCAATGTGTTTTATAAGGCGTCGCCCTAAGATTTTTGCTCTTTTGACCGGCATATTCAGTGCTCCAGTACCTACACGACTCTGAACCTCCACTTAGCATTACGTTTGGTTGTACGGGGAGATGTGTTAGACATGACATTCCCCTATCCCCCATGTCTGGGCGCTGCGATCCCGATCCATTTAAATGGTAGTTAATTCAACAAATGATGGATATCTTGCCGAGAGGCCAACAGTTCAGTCGTCACGAACGATTATTTCCAACTTATCTCCCGCTGACTGAGCACCGCACCGGAGTCGTTAACGTGAATTTTTTCATAATGAAGCAGACCCGACGCATGATCTGCACAATTTGCCCCTCGCTCTTCAACCTTGTTCCGATGGCCCAAATACCAACTCGCAACCCTCATTTGTGCTGGCTGTCACAGGATAAACGTCCCAAATCGCAATCCTGCACATTTTTATTGGACTTTCGTGTCCCTGATGGTAAGATTCCGGAATTTTGGAGACACGTTCGTCCCACTGTGCCTTGGGGTCCAATCTGGGGCCTTAATTGGCAGCCTCACATTGGCTATTTGCATAGGTGGAAAGAGATAACCGAAAAGGACATGGCAGATTAGAGTGGCCATTTCTGACTTACTGGTTGACATCAGCCAGCCATACTCAAACCCAGATTCTGCAACCCGGAGATTCGAACGCGCGATCTGTTGGTTAGAGTTCCAATGCCTCGGGGGTTGCAAAACCTGGAGTTTGGTATGGTTGAAGGAAGACGATTAATAGACCGTAAATGGCCGCCATTTCTGCCTCAGACGTTAAATATCCCAGCGAACATTCCTTCTTAGGCGGTTTCGCGCATAGACTATTATACAAGTTAAGCTGACGTAGTACCGTTGGGGGCAACATCTGGGTTCAGGGAAAAAAAGTCCACAGTAATTAGATCATTCAGAATGACTACGATATGTACACCAAACCCCCGTGGCTGCAATGTATTAGCGTCGAAGAAAACTGAAGAAAAGCCTTCATCGATGCATCTATGTTTAATTCGTTTGAACCAAACCACTTTTGAGTAAACTTAAACCGCCGGATAGGGATTGTGAGGCCGGTAAGACGAGCTCGCGGATTTAAGGTAATCAGCGAAATAAAACAAGTCACACTTACTTTGAGTGTTGCGGGGTGGCGCAAATTCTGCAGGGGCAGAACGCTTTTAAATTTGCACAAATTCAAACTGCTGAGCCCTTAACTTCTGGTCAGGGTCGCTGGGGTGACGGCATCGGCTGTAGGAACTTCCATATTCAATAAATCTCGACTGGCTAGGAGTTCTAATTGAAGCCTGAGCCGCTTTTCTGCCGGGTTGTAAACCACTTATGCGCATTGGAGATTGTAAACAAATTCGTTAAGTTCGCTTTACCCGAAGATGTAGTAGGTAAACCCGTGAACAAATCATACTCTTGGCCTAAAAAACGCTCGACAACAAAACAGAACGCGGATTCCAATCTCAAGTCCTGCAAAACTGCGTTATGTAGGACTGACCTGCGACGACTAATAAGCCAGAAATAGTCATCCAAGACTCGGCCTTGTCTATGTCTGTGATCATCTCTGTATACATTGATGGTTAATATGCGACAGACTTCGTGGAATCTGGACTGATCTTTAAAAGCACAACCAGACAAAATATGTCCCCTAACCCGATATCTGAACTCCTTCCATCAGTATTAACTATCTCTGATCGTATCCGACAACACAAGGACCCTGTGGCTGAATGGTAGAATGTTGGGTTCAACAAAGTTTCATAATGAAAGAGTGCGGCTTCTAATTGCCTTTTGCACGGCAACTTTTTGCGGAGGCAAATCTGCAAATTGGCGTCTTAAGTAAGACTGGCAGGCGAGGGTTAATAAAGCACAAATGGAAATCCTAATCTTCCTTGTAAATGTCGTTCTCCTGCTTCAGTATTTCCTTCGCACTGACGATTGGCCCCGAGTCCTCCTTTATGTGATTCATTTCAGTTCAGAATGGCATCACCGACAAAGGCAAGGGAGACGGGAATGTCCATTTCTGGTTTATTAGTCAGCACGTCATACCCAACCCCGAAGTGTGGAACACCAGAGGCTCGAACTCGCGACCTGTTAGTTAGAAGTCCACGCCTCTAACCACTGAGCCACGAGCCCGTTGTCCTGTCGGTTTTCGATCGGGAATATACAATGGTAGGGGGCGCTCACCAATCGTTCTTACGGAACTCACTCGATCCTTTGCGCCTTACGGGCTTTCTCTCGAACCCAACCAGCAGCCTCGGGTGTTCCACACTTCGTGGTTGGGTATGGCTGGCTGACGACGGCTAATAAGCCAGAAATGGCCATTCCAGTCTCCCTTGTCTTTGTCGGTAATACCATTCTGCCTATATATCATGCGCCGCTGTGCGGCTGCTGGTTGGGCTCGAGAGAGAGTCCATAAGGCACAACGGAACGAGTGAGTTCTGTATGAACGATCGGTGAGCGCCCCCTAACATTGTATATTCCCGATCGAAAACCGACAAGGCAACGGGCTCGTGGCCCGGTGAGTAGAGGCGTTGACTTCTAAACCAACAGGTCGCGAGTTCGAGGCTCGGGTGTCCACACTTCGGGCTTGCGTATGGCTGGCTGACGACGGCTAATAAGCCAGAAATGGCCATTCAAGTCTCCCTTGTCTTTAGGAGCGAAGTGTGGGCGCAAGCCTTTAAACTCCCCATATGCTCGGATTACAAATAACAGTCAATAAACATGGAGAGATGAAATTAAAGGAAGCTTGATGATGTACATACGTGCGTTTCCACCAGAATTTTAGTTTCTCCTGATGAATTTTTGTCAGAACGGTGCGTGTAAGAGATATGAAACGGCGGGGTTTAGTATAATCATGTGACGCTCGAGGTTCTTCTTGTACACTTACACCTGGTGATACTACGATGTCCAATTATCGGAAATGCTCACCAAACGCGTTACGAGATGCACTCGTCCCTTGGTGCCTTGGGATTCAATTTCGAGTCCCGCCAGCAGCCATACAGCGGCGCAGAAAAACACTAACGATAAAAACAAGGGAGACTGGAGCGGCCATTTCTGGCTTTCTAGCTGTCATCAGCCGGCTATTATCGACCCCAGGTCTTGCAACTCCTGAGTTTCGACCCCAGGACCTGTTAGCTAGAAGTTCAACGCCCTACCGACAGGACAACGAGTCAGTGGTTCAGTGGTTGGAGCATCGGACTCCCGACAAGCAGGTCTTGGGATCCAGACTAGGGGGTTTCAAGATCTTGGGTTGGTAGCGGCTGGTTCATGACGGCTAGTAGGCCAGGATGGCCATTCCGGTCTCCTCTGTCTTTGTCGGTAACGTTATTCTGTCTATATTTCAATGTCTCTCGGCAGAGCGTTCCCCGCATTAAATTTCATGGTTTTAATAGATGATTTCGGTTTTCGGACTGCTCTGCCTTGACGAAGCACTTCAGCGAAGATGTGGTCAGGACAACTTTTGCCCATATTTTTGAATTTCGGGAGCCATTTGACCCGTATTTCAAAGAAAATAGTGCAAATGGATAACCTACTTGCAAATAAAGTCTGTGGCCTACCCCGTTCGTTTGATTCTTAATCAATACTTTCGCGAAATTTACCAGCCTTTAGACACCACGAAAGAAGATCTTGACTTCGCTTAGGAGAACCGACATTACAGGTGTACGTGTGGTACAAAAAGCTTTTCGATGGATAAATGTCCAAGCAAAGCCCACAGAATGCGCCGGATGTAATGAAACACTGGTCGAATTCTGCTAAATAATAGCCTATAGTATCAATTATAGTGTAAAATAATGTCAAGTTTCTCCATGCGGAATGTGTACTTACCAACCTTGACACACAAAGGAGACGGTAAGCCTGGTCTCAGAGATAAACGCCAATCCGGCAAATCTCAGGGACATCAGAGCGGACACCCAGACTGACCGGTGTTTTATGAAATCTAAAAATCTCATCTCGGCAGAAGGCATCCTGTCGACATTCTTCATAAGTCCTGTGTCTCTCTATGGGGCGATCTGGACGACTGATTGCCTCAAGTTCATGATCGAAGGCTACTTAAAAACTGTAACCTCAGAAAGTCAGATCGACTAACGTATAAAAGCCTAGCGTCTGACATAGACAGGCATCGACGGTCTACCTCGATACCTGTCTGAAGCTCCACTTTCATACACCAGCAAGTAGGGTGCGGTGGAATTTGTGACCGAATGTGGGCAAGCCTTCGGGGTCCCAGCATCCTATTGGGCTACTGCAACAGAGACGTACCATAGCGGCTCGTCCTAATCTGCTGTTCGATCGGAATAAGCACTCGTCAAAGTTTGATGACAATGTCACGGCTGCTTTTGCCGTTGACTCTGGAAAATGTTTAATCCAATTCACCATGGCGGTGGAAACAGACAATCGGCCGCCCTTTTTTGACATCCTTTTACTTCAGAGTGTAATCATAGAGTTACAGGCCAATGGTTTGACCATCGGTGACGGACAGGTTTCCAACTGTCTCACGTAGTAGATGCGGCAGTAAATTGTACGCGAATAAGATTATAGCGATGCAGATTCACCTAATGCTTCTCACGCCCATCTAGTTATGACAGAATGACAAGGCCATGCTTACAGGGGAGGGGGGGGGCATGAACGCAGAGACTGTCATGCGCAATCAGCCCGTTGACGCGTCACAGGCGACCTGGTGATTATCTTTACTCTAGCCAGGTTTCACTCAGTTTTCACTACCTCACGTGAATGAAGATGCCATAAAGGCCGCGTTACGAAGAAGAAGAAGAAGAAGAAAAAAAGAAGGTGATGATGATGATGACGACGACGACGACGACGATGATGATGATGATGATGATGATGATGATGATGATGATGATGATGATGATGATGATGATGATGATGATGATGATGATGATGATGATGATGATGATGATGATGATGATGATGATGATGATGATGATGATGATGATGATGATGATGATGATGATGAATAAGAAATAGAAGAATAGGAAGAAGAAGAGGATGAAGAAGAAGAAGAAGAAGAAGAAGAAGAAGAAGAAGGCCTTATGGCCTGGCCCTCAGTACTACGCAACAGAACCGAGTTATCCGGTCAACTGGTTATCTTTACGGCTGTCATGGCTGATATTATCTCCAGGTGTGACATACTGCCTGCTCAAATAGGGAATGATTCTAGCTCTAGGTGATACTAATCGAGATAGCGGCGATTCTCCCTTTGTCCACTCCACTACTATGTAGGCGACTGTGACGCTGATGACGTGGAGTTGGGACTCACGGTTTGTTGTTACTTCCTCTGGCCTGATGCAGCGAGGTACGGCGAAGTGTTTGAGGCTAAGTGCTGTGTTTGACCACTTCTTCCGCAGTGCTTGCTTTTCGCTTATTACCTCTTCATCCCAATCCACTTTGCGTCTACCTAAATTCTGCAAGACCCTTTTGTAACTGTTTCCACCGGGACAACGCAATCCATCGGATTGAATAAAGACAAATGACGGGAAGGTGTGCGCCTTCTACTGAATGACTTGGTCATAGGACATATGGGGAATCGAAATTCACCGCTCTCAAGGTCGCAACTCACTCAATTTCCTTGTTACATTGGGTGATTCAGGCGATCTAGCTGTATAGGCGAAATGGTCTGTTTAGATCCGGGTACGGACGTCACTCAACTGACATCGCCCATTTTCTATTTCTGCAGCTTGGAGCTTCCATTACTCAGCACGGAGTTTAACTGTTTCGAAAACCTGAGGGCCTCGTCCTCATCTCGCAAAATTGACCAAACAATCGCCTCATCGATGACATCCCTATCCTGGCTTTAGCCAGGTAACTATAGACAAATGTACCGTCATTCGATTTTATTCCTGGGATTGCGACAAATTATCATTTATCCACCAGTGAAACCTTAAAATAACAAGGTCTTTCTCGGGCACTTGCACTTGATCAAACATTGTTTCGATATTAGCAATGATAGCAAACTTCTCCTGTCTAGATCAGAGTTATCCCAATTAGCAAATTGGTCATATCAGGTCCGGAGAGTAGTTGATCGTTTAGGTAGTATGATGAAGTGGCGCTCACTGATCCAGTTACAGGACATGCTCGTACCGTTGAGGCTTGGGGCTCAATCTAGAACCCTCGCAGACGGTCGCATAGCGACTAGTACAATATACATATGACGCAGAACAGCCGAACACAAGGGAGACTGGAATGGCCATCTCTGGCTTATTAGCCGTCAGCAGGCAGTCATACCCAATCCCAAGTGTGAACCGCCAATGATTCCAACCCGGGATCTTGGGCGACTGAGTCGAACGCTCTACCAATGAACGACGAGCTCGTTGTCTAGGCGGTTCACACTTAGGGTTGGGTATGACTAGCTGATGACGGCTAGTAAGCCAGAAATGACCACTCCGGTTACTCTTGTCTTTGTCGGCGCCACCACTGAATTTGGCCGAACACCGCGCGCACCTTGTCGGACTTGGCTAGGCAGAAAACGGGAGGATGTAGAAGCTAGCAAAAGTAGTCCTTGCACGTCCTCGACTTGAACTTCAGAAGCACACCCAAGCTCGGATTTGTCGCGTACACTCTTGCAACAGGCCTTTTGATCTTAGGAAGCGTTCACTGAGCAGGAGGGGACGCCGTTAGGCGTATAGTTCATCATTCGGAATAATTGGCGGGTAGGTTTTTCAAAGTAAGGCTAACATAAAATGACCGTCCCAGAAGCAAAGGGATTGGTCCGCAGCCTCCAATGCACTGCGATCGCATGCAAACCGACTTTTATCAGTGATTGGTCCCTCGAAGGTTGGATCCTTTTGGTAGAACCTCTCCAGATCCTTTTAGGACTTAAAAAATCTTCGAGCAGTAGACCCCTTTGTACTTCCTGGAAGCTGAGGGTACAGGTTCTATCATCTTCCAATCCATGGTCGTCTGAATAATATATGGTTCGCCGGTCTTATCTAAGCGTTGTCCCTGAACCCAATGTGATTCCGGCACATCGCATTCCAGCAACAATTCGACTTCCATGTTTTCGCGTAGTTCGAGGTTGATCTTACTCAAGTCAGATTACACTGAGGCTAAGTCAGTAAAATCCAGAGTTTCCGTCAAAAATCTACATTTTACGTTTCGGCGGTTTCAAATGATACTCCACGTTGCATTCAGACAACTCAAAATTATCATCAGGTCGTTCTCGAGCGATCGCCCAAACCTCGCTATTCTTATCTAATTCTCCGTCCTCTTTCATCCTAAACTGCATTTTTTCTGAGTCTTTCGGTTCTTATGATGTGTAGTTTGGCAGTTTCTATTTCAAACCGGTGTCGCTCTTAGTCTCTTCATTCAACCGAGATAGGTGAGGCGGGTCGTCAGTGCACTGACAACTCTGGATGACTGTCTCCTTTGATCTGCCTGATCACACTCTAATAACCTCGTAAATATTCTGTAGATTTTCTTGATAAAATGCTAACTTATTCACCAGAAAATACGCACTCGGGGAGAGGGGTTGTGCAAGAAAACAGCCTGAATACCTCGTATATTCCTTGTGGTAATCTAGTAGCAAACAGAAAGATTGACAGAGTAAGATAGGGTTAGCAAAGGAGGCTAGAAAACTGGAAGGTGGACATACATTAGAGGTGATTAGACGAGCAGTCTCCTGAATGCACCAACATGTGATGGCCGATTTAAAAGTGAACAAGAACAGGGAATAAAAACCAACGGGAATCGACGAGTAGGGTGTAGAAACAAATGCAAATAATCCGGATAAGGCCTGTTTACTAACAAGCAGGTAGTAGTAAATAAAATGAAAATTGAGCTGATTTTAGTCAGGATATTTGGAGTAAATGGCAGAGGCACCTAAAACTCCATTTAAAACGATACTGGTGTGAATAACAAATAAGTTAAGTTGCAAAAAAATTGCATGTAATTTTAGCATGTATGATGTTTAAGACTAATGATAAAACGTACATGTGAAAAAAGTATGGCATTTGCGAAATAACGGCGAAAAAATCGTACTGCATTCGCATTTTGAAAATTTTCATCCGGGTCAAGCTTAATCTACGCAAAAGGACCTGTTGAAACGATGTTAGTAGTATGTCCATAGTCATTTCAGTAATTCGCCGAATGGAATTTTGGGAGCTCGGGTTGCCTTTTAGCATGTGATTATCCAGATGCCTCTTAAGCACACGATAGGGGAATTTACGACATATTTCGGCAAAGAAATCAATTTGCAAATGATTCTCTGCGAGAAAAAAGGAGGAAAGTTGATTGGTGTGGGCCAGTTTCTTTCTATGCTGGTAATCGTGTTGTCTGTGATTAGTCTTTGATGCTATTTCAAAAAGGGTTTCCCAGTCGACATCCAGATGAATTCCTCCTGGCAACTGAAACGTTACTATGAGGTCATCTCTGTCCTGCCTGTAGTGGAGAGGAAGGAGGTTTAAGGCTGTCGGGCATTGCTCGTACGTAAAATGTTTGATTCATGAACAGCCTCTGTAGCACATCGCTGTACACCTTCAAGAATATCTATATCATTCCGAAGCCACGGTCCCCAAGCCTGTACCGCATATTCCAGGTGCGGTCTCACAAATGTCCTCATATACCTTGTCAAAGACTCGACATTAAAGTTAATAAGCGTCCCTTGCATCGCGCTCTGACAATTATGGAGGACTGTCCCCTTCGATCTGCTCGAGCACACTCGAATAACTTCGTTAATATTCCCTAGATTTTCACGATGCAATCCTAGTTTACACCCGCGGTCGGGGGCTGGGTTAGAAGGCAGCTGCGTCATGTAACGACAGAATACCAGCAAAACACGTGTCTAAGCTTTTAACGCCTGTGCTGTCAGCGTGGCTAAACCACACAGCTTTGTTGTGCGGAATGCTACACAGGTTTATCAGTCGTTAAATGCGTCCACCGATGCGTGCGTGCAGGGTTACGTCAGTACCAGCCGCCTCTTGCATACACGGTCACTGAGACGTTCTTAGTAGATCCCTCCCTGACTCGTGTGCCTGAACAAACAAACATGGTCCACAAGAGTACATTCCTCGGGTTGATATTGCTAGTTGTATTGCTCCCCCCAGTATAGCCCGCATCCCCATTACTGGCGGCCTATTGGTGTACTTTAAGGGGGATAGCAGCTAGGGTTCTAACCACAAGAACAGCAATCGAAGTGCGAGAGCATAGTCCCCACAAGAAGGGGTTCTCTGAAGTGATCTGTCGACTTTATAAACCCTCAAGGGCCTGGCGTCAGACTACAATGTCAACTTACAACCGACTGCTCCTGCTGGCTGAAGCCTGACATTGTCCCAAAATTCTTTCGCAATTATATCCGTCAGGAAAACAGAATTAGAACTGCAAACTAGCCCCTATAAATATGTGATCGTCCTACAGAGGCTGGATCTCACCCCTCACAGGATACCGGATATCCTGGTCATATCTCCGACTTCCGTGGTCACCAGTCCACGCCGAGGGCAGCCCTAAGGTCGGACCTTCCACATTACGATCCTCTGGCTTCAGTTCGGGCAAACGAAGCTTCGACCTCACTAACACTTAACGGGTCTTGCGTCACAACCGTCACGGAGACAAGGACAGAATAGTCGTGGTGAGTTCAGACAGCGCATGACCGAAGTCAGCCTAGGACGAGCCAACTACCGGTTTACCC
>CACRXP010001273.1:48966-74533 GCA_902702965.1 Spirometra erinaceieuropaei
TGACGCTCCATTTCGTCTGATCATCAAAAATGCAGCCACACAGAGTGAACATCATAATCGAAAATTCTGGGGTGCCTTCGGAAACTTCTGCAGAGTTCAGTTCCGTTTTTGCGCAGCACAGGTAGATCCGGTTGTTTGGACAGACTGAAGGTTAATACCCGCGACTAAGCGAAGGAAAACGAATTATGAATACCATCTTGGAACCGCACTTGAATGTAAGAAGGCTTTGTGCCAGTTAAGTGGTACCTGTTCATATGTTTTAGGCGGGTGGTTCGAAGATACCCAACAACGGGATAAAGTATTTAAGCAAATAAATCAGCATGAAATTACATCGTATGTCCACCAGCTTTTAAGTTTCTACCTGGACACTGGCGCAGTGCTTTCAATGATCTATGCAAAGACAGCAAACTGAGAAAATGAAGACATGCAAAAGTATACGACTGTAAAAGTGTGATTTTGACACCAACGTCCTCAGTTGGAAGTGTGCTACCGTGTCAGCCCGATCCCGTGGTGAGCTGCGCGGTCGCTTACCGTAACGTCCTCTGTCCGCCCAACGCTCCTTATCAATCGATGACTTAAGCCGCGTGGGACCGGCACGGCGAGAGTTCGATGCAAGTCGACGCTGCCCCCCCCCCCCTCCGTTGGTTGGCTGCGGGCGGACAAAGCCCAAGCGCACACACGCGCCCCGTGCCGATGCCAACATCAAGGGCCCTCGCTCGGCCGATGACAGGAGGATCCTTGCTGCCTCTGTCCGCCGAGCGGTGTGCACGCTGCCCTGTCCCCTGGAAAGCTTGTCCAATAACACCGTCCTCCTGGACTTCTGATTTGGGAAATCTTCGTGTTTACGAGCACCACGCCTCGATACTACTGCCCCCTTGTGTGTGAAACACGACACTCAACACTGGGTGCCTATTCGTGAACTGACCGTAACTAAACTCATGCGCACTTTGCCTGATTTTTACCGAACTGTGCATGCGACTCGAAGTATCAGGACGGGCCATAATAAATTAACCTTGTAGCGAAGATCCAACCGTTCATGGTCTGTATGTATGCTTCCAAAAAGGTGCAGATTCCGCCCACGAGGTTCATCGAGCATCTAAAGAAGAACGGACAACTACAACAACAAAATGGCCGTCCGAGTTCGTGGCGAGGTCTTATGTGCCGACAAGCAGACGAGATTACGAAAATAAGTGGTAAAAATCGAGTATCTTTTTGAGCACAATATATTTTGTAAAAGTGGGGAGGGTAGGAGAAATTGTAAGATAGCTTAGCGGGCTTTCCTGAAATGGAAAAAAAGACCAATTAAGTAAGCAAACAAAAGTACAAGCGCAATTAACTACCATGGCAAATGTTTCACTACTCTTCCCGGTCGGAAGAAGACGTCGCCGTAAAGCAAGTGGTGGATGTTTTATGCTTAAATAACTAGATGAATAAAGTTTCAAGAAAAAATATTCAGAAGAAGATGGGAACATGTATGCTGCACAATGGTCCAGGACTACAAGGTATGCTCCGTTGAGTAGCTCTGCGCATACAGAACGACAGGCAGATATAAAGTCGGCCGTTAGGCAAAACCGTTCTTAATATCGACTGGTGATCAAACCAGACTCTTTATTGCGCGTTCAATGTGGTCTGTGCCACTTTGTCATCCATCTCCTTCAACTATGCTAGTGGATAGATTCTGTGGAAGACCGTCTCCAAAACGCCATTCGACTGACCTCGACTACGCTGTCCGGTTGGCGTTAGGGGTTGACAACCTTTAGAATATGGTATTAGGGGTGAACGCGATCGCTAAATCAGTTGATTTTCCCTTCAACATTGCGCAAATTGAAGTATTCTTCAGTTCCATCTCTAAATGGCAGACAGCAACCTCCGGCGATTTATGGTTGAGAGCCTTAAGAAGGGCATAGTTTCAAATACTCCGAAGTCAAAGGGTTGCCAAGAGGACGGAGTAAGAACATCTCACCTGAATCGGTGTGGTTGCAGGGTTTTTCAAACTTTCGATGATGTCTATAAACTAGCCGAGATATTCTAGTCACTACTAAGATCCGAGCGTACCGAGCACCCGCATGCAACAGACCGTGTATTTCCCGCGGCGACAATCACATTTGACCATCTAATCGACGGGCTCGAAAACGGCGTTCGTGAGTCCGGAAATCTCATGAGATCAACGTTGAGAACGTCATCGGAGCGTGGGGAGGCGGTGATGGAACTGTGTATGTTGGCCGTTTGATATCCAGATTACACCGGCACATGTCAAAAGTGGCCTCGTTGCCGACCATAAAGGCACAGTCCGAATGTTCTAATGCGGAGTTCGTGCAAAGTGTAGCGCTGTAGGGTTCAACGTTAACAATTTAATGATGGCGCGACGCTACTACCGATATTTAAGTAGCCTCTCTTTGTGTAATGTATTAATTTTGGACCACGGTGAACACCCCTGCTCGTTAACAGAAGCCAAGAGACGAGACGCAGGAAGCAGTTGTGAATACGGACACACGATCGCTGGAATAAGAGCTTTATTCGCCTAACGTTTCGGATTCCTACTAGAACCTATCACAAATGCGGATACGGGTGGTACATGCACAAGGAGCTGCAGTTTTTATGGGATGCAGTCGCCATGCTACCGCATACCTATGAATATTCACGGCTCTCCCACTTCATTAGGGATCGTTGCACTTGATGTGATGACTGTTTGATGGCCGACACTCGCGTCGTTAATTGCTTCAATTTCGTCACGTGTGTTGGATGTTGATGTGATGATTGATCGAACATCTGACGCACCGACCCTGGCGTTGGGAAAAGGGTTCAGCTGTACGCTTCCCGTGTGGTTAATTACTCCGCCTAGGCGAAATTTTAGCACGCAGTATGGAGTGGGAAGCTCGTTGCACTTGTTGATGGACTGGGGGCCAGTAAACCATGATTCCAGTAGCTCATGGCTCACGCGGTTGTCACCTCTTGCGAGAATTTCGGCCTCATCGAATTTGAATGTGTGGCCGGATCTCGTCGAATGAGCTGCAACTTGAGAGCTGGCGTCATTTCTGCGCACCGCTGCCGCGTGTTCGGCCATTCTCGTTCGGAGCTGTCTTCCGGTTTCTCCGACGTAGTTGCTTTGTCCGCAACTGCACGAGATCCACTAAACGACTCCTGACGTTTCCTATCGTGACAGTGTCTTCCGGTTTCATCATCTGACGCCTGATGATTATCTCCGGTCTGTGTGCAACTCCAATCCCAAGTGATGTGAGAAGGCGGCCGACATCTTCCGAAACGTTCTTGACGTGCGTATGTGCTTTACAAAATTTGGAGTTCGTGCGACTTGGCCTTTCGTATAGTTTGGGTATCCACCGGTTGACGAAGTCGCGGTTAGACATTTGGCTATGAACACCCGTCGAATGCAGGGTAGTTCGGCGATCTTGTCTTCCCGCTCACTGTAAGGCGTTTCAAAACACCGATAGGGCTCACTTATGGCGACTTAACCCCATAGATACCGTAGCTCCTTATTTATGAATTACCCATAACTGCTGTTGCCTCTGATGATGGGCTTCAGCAGACGAATAAAACTCTTGTTTCAGCAATCGTGCTCTCTTCTTCACTTCAGAGGTGAGTTAACACCGCATACCTATGAATATTCACGGCTCTCCCACTTCATTAGGGATCGTTGCACTTGATGTGATGACTGTTTGATGGCCGACACTCACGTCGTTAATTGCTTCACTTTCGTCACGTGTGTTGGATGTTGATGTGATGATTGTTCGACCCACCGGCCCTGTCGTTGGGAACAGTGTTAACCTGTGCGCTCCCCACGTGGCTAATTACTCCGCCTAGGCGAAGTCGCAACACCGAGTATAGAAGGGGAAGGTCGTTGCACTTGCTAATGTACTGGGGGCCAGTAACCTTGACTCAAGCGGCTCCCGGTTCACGCGCTTGTCACCTCTAGCGAGAATTTCGGCCTCGTCGAATTTGAATGTGTGGCCAGATCTCGTCGAATGAGCCGCAACTCGAGAGCTGGCGTCATTTCTCCGCACCGCTGCAGCGTGTTCGGCCATTCGCGTCCGGAGCTGTCTTCCGGTTTCTCCGACGTAGTTGCTTTGTCCGCAACTGCACCAGATCCGATAAACGACTTTGTACGTTTCTTGCCATGGCAGCGGGTCTTTCAGTCTCATTACCTGACGCTTGATGGTTGCCTCCCGTCTGCAGACCCTGGGCATGAACCACCCGTATGTGCATTTTCTCTGGGGATGGGCTCGAGCAGGAATTTGAAACGTCAGGCGAATAAAGCTCTTGTCCCAGCGATCGTGTCTCCTTCACGACCCTTGCTCTCATTTACCAAAATGCTTTCAGACTACAAATCTTGTAATTTTCCTGTAGCTTAGGTGTGCTTCAAATATCTACTATATTAATCAACAAACCGAGTTCATACGCCTTCAGATACTGTTAACGTATGAAACACTGTGCTCATCCGTACAGTTTTTGATAATCCCCGTTGTATTTCTTTCATATTACTCCCTTTCCACTTTTTCTATACACTTCCTCTGCGATTTCAAAGGTTCACACCTACTTCCCCTCAAACTGAACTGAACTGAACAATTGCGGTTGAAATCAGTGCTGCCGTGTATATTGCAGACTCGAGTTTAGACTTCTTTTCCTAGTCAATACTGAGGCGCCTCATCATGAAGAAGCCTTGCATACCGATGTACTGATCAGCCAGTTTTCGGATCTTCTCCAGGACGGATAAGGTTTATCCTATACCATTTCGAATGGATTGCCTGCTTGAGAGACGAGCGACAACTACCAGTTTCCCGTCGTCGCCATCTGACTTACTTCAAATGTAACAGTTCCTAATACCTTCAATAACATCGAGAGAAAATTCCGACCCACCCAGCAAACATGACCATCAGCATCGGCCCTATGATTACCGTGATGGCAGCCTAAAGTCGGCAGCAGCTGCTCAGGGATGGAGGACTTCGGACTAAAACCAACAGGAACGCAGTCCGCAATGTCGCTAAGGATGTTCTTGGGTCTTCGCTAGTTTGTCTTCGTGGGTGGGGGACAGGATCCGTCACCCGCTGGATCTGCTACCGCAACATCACTGAAACCGTCTGAGATCAGGCAGGATCATGGCCCTACCAGATTTAGTACGATTACAGGGGAAGCCGTACTCAAGCAACGCCACACAAAAGAGGAGTTGCGGACACGAGCTGCCTCGCACAACGTCCTTTCTGGACGAGGTGAAATTCCATGGCGCATCTTCAGCCACCTCAATGAAACCAAGCTTCGTGAGTATTACTTGGTTCATCTCTTGGAAGGCTGCAACGTAAGTTTCGTGATTTCACTCGCAAACTCGAATTGCGGTCTTGGCTAGTGCCCTAATAACGATGACAGTATTCACAGTATAATAATAACAATAATAGTAATAATAAACAAACTACGCTTTTAATGCTCCAAAGAGAAAACATCGTACGTGCGTTCCGATTCGATAGAACTAAAGGATAGAAATCACGGGTGGGGTTACGGGACAGCGTCGTCCCGTTGCGCCTTGGGGTTCAATCTAGAGTCCTTGCGGGCTGTCGCATAGCGACCGATGCCACATGCAGGTAAGGTGGTGCTAACAAAGACAAGGGTGACCAGGATGGTTTTCCAACTGCCGTCGCAGCCAGCCATACCTAACTCCTGGCTTTTTTTAATTGTGACTCAGACAAGGGGATCTTTGGTCATCGAGCGTTTTTTACGTCCAACACTCTTCCATTGAGCCATTGGCTCGTTGCCCTGTCGGTTACGATCGGGAATATCAACTAACGGCACTCCTTTTCAGCACGTAGTACTGGTTGCTACGCGACTGCCCGTGAAAGCTTTAGATGGAGTTTAAGGGTGTAGCGAGACGAGCAAGTTCCGTAACCCAATCGGTGAACCGCATTCCTATGATAGTTAATATTCTCGGCCCCACACCACCGGACAACGTGCCCATAGCTCAATGGTAGAGCCTCGGACTTAAAATGTTCGATGGGCAAAATCTGGGGTAGGAATCAAAGGTAGAAACGTGAGGTCAGGTAGTGCTGGTGGACGACGGCTTATATGCCAGAAACGATCATTCTAGTTTCCCTTGTCCGGTCAGTACCCCTCACGATGCAACTCAGTCCACGGACTTAGCCAGAAGCTGAGCGCCTGACCGAACAGTCGAGGATGGAGAGTGACACCGCTGTGTGGAGAAAACCTGGCTAACAATTCAAAAAGCCTACCAGTCGAGGATAAACACTACCAAAGCTAAACACCTGAGGCAACACAACGACGGAATGGCTTGAGTACAAGTCAGAGTAAGACGTCTCCTATCGGCGGATAAGTTGAGTGAGCAAACCATATCTCGTGGACAATTTCAAATCTCAATCATTCTGTATACCTAAACAGTGGACGAGCTGCATTATTTTCGATCAAAAAAGGCCCAGAAACGCTGATGCCCTAGAGAGTCTATTATATGAAAAATAAGATCTAGTAGTTCCGTTTTCTAGTCAATTCACCACTTTTTGCCCGAACGCCACGTTCAACGCTATACGAATCATTCGGAGCCCGACGCGTATGATCTTGGAAGACCACACGCCCCGGTAATGAAGCCTTTCCTCAACAGAAGGTTCGAAGAAATGTGATCTCACCAAATTGGCTTCTTACGGGCCTTCTTCTGCCCAGGTTTCTTACGTTCACTGAAACGGTCGTCCTGAGTAAGAAGACCGGCAGCACGGAGTCGGTTGGCTCCTAGGTCTCCTGGCAGGAAGCAAGCCAATGCCCTTGAGATGGCCAATCGGAGGGCATTGGCCTTGGAACTGGAACCGGTCTCGGTGTCCGCAATCTTCGCAGTAATATCAACAGTGCCCAGCATACCTGGAATGCAGCAGAGGAGAGTGCAGGCTGGAGTCGACACAGTTCACCAAAAGGTCTGAATGCGTGACTCAGAGGCTCGTAGTCGAGCTCGGACAAACCGACACAGACGACCCAGAACGTCTGGTGGATAGGCTAAAACCCAGCAAGCTCCCTCCCAACCGAGTAACACGGTAGCTTCCGAAGGGTGGTAAATCGAGCACAGTGTTCAAACCCACCGTGAAGTGGTTCTTTCGCCAACTTCAAATAACGGAGCATTGACGCTGGAAATACGGCACTAATATTTCAGTTATTTCACCAAATTTTCGAAAAGACTTGTTCGCCACAAAATGTTCCTCGTAGCTAGATATGATGTTAGAATTAGACGGGAAAAATAACGTGACGCCTATCTACTAAGCTAGCCAATTATAAAATGTTGCTTTCTCACAAAATTTGCCTTTTACTCGAAATTCAACTTGAGGTTTGTACGTTAATTTTATAGCTGTTTTTTTAGATTTTGGGAGATTTTTGTCTGCAATAAGATATACGCCGTAAGCAAACCTGAACTTAGGCCGAACTGCAAAAGAAGGCGACAGGGAGACCATTTTAAACAATAATAGTTCGACCGTCTCATCCGACGATGTCCACCGTGTGCTCCACTGCAAGGTGAGAGCAGGGACGGCGACTTGCGCGTAAAGTAGTTTATAGTGGAAGGAGACTTTCGCAGCCCCTACCGCACTCCCTCCTCCCCACCTGGGCCCGGTGTCAGGACAGAGTCAAGGTGGCAAGGCGCGGTCGAACCCGCACTTCGGCGCTCCACTCCACACCCCCCCCCCCTCCCCGGTCCACAACAAACACTTGACCAGAATTTTGACCAACAACAACAGAAAAGACGTGGATGCCTAGGCAGTCATGCACACGACCTGTATACCCAGCGAGTGCGAAAACCGGGTAGGGGAGAACAGCCAGCACACATCGGGCTGCAAAGGTTACAAGATACCATAATAGCAGCACAGGAACTCGCTAAAAGGCCAGACACGTGTTTTGCCGATACTCTACCACTGCGGGGGTTCGGCCCTTCAGTGGGTTCCCCAGCATTCCCCGTCTGTTTTGTGGTGGATACCCCAGTTTAAAAATTGCTGCTTTTTGATTTCCTCAGAAATTAACTGCGAACTTGGAGTGGGTCAGCATATACAAAGGTCTGTAGGCGCAGACCGAACTCTGATGTAACCCTAAAAATACTACTGGCTGTCTGTCAGTAGTTAATCAATATTACGCGGTTATCCCGTTGTGCCTGATAAACCAGCCCAAATATTCATACACTAGGTTACAGTAAATTCAGGCTAGACTGACGGGCCGACAAGCGTAGGCATTTTCTCGAACCGCTGTCTTCCATTCGGATGGCAGACTCCTTAATTCGGATCACGAATGGAAGCTACGCGCTAGTGATTTGGAGAGTTCATTTGCCAATGCTCTCAAGAACTTGGCCAATATAATGTCCGGCCCCGATGACTTTGCCGTTCTGTGATTCTGCAGCTCTCTTTCCATGACAGATGTCGGAAAGAGTACATACTTAAGCCCGGCACCAGCGTTTACAACAGCACTCAGTTCCCCTAGTGAATACTGCGGTAAAGAACTGATCCAAGTGTTCAGCTTTCTCGCCGCTTCCAACTACTCCCACACGACTAGCATCCTTAAGTACTGCGACTGAGCCCTTGTTTTTCAGGATGGTGGATGATGAGTTATCCGCAGGTTCTGTGAAAACTCCAAACGAGACAGGAGCAACGGCAGTAGGACTTCAAATAAAACTAACCAGTCAGCTGGAGAGGGAACATCAGTTGCTCGCGGTTTCCCAACTCGGGGAAGAATTCCAGAAGTCGTTTTTCGTTAACGCTGAACTTTCCTGTCCCCGGATGAAAGAGACGAACCTCCGCAAATGCATGTTTCTTCTGACCGAAGGCGTCAACAAACTTTTGGTTCAAGTCGGGATCCAGTTGGGGCTAAGAGTAAAAAAATGAAGGGTAGTCAGGATTTTAGCAATAAGCTCGCTAAAATAAATCCGGTTTTAGGTGGGTAAATGAGGATATCTGCTAACGATTCCTATGGGTAGACACGCAAAACTTCCGTGGTAACAATGGCAGTGAGAACTTTTTGAGCCTAGCCTAGAAAGGCGGTCAATGGCCGAATTAGTTTAGATCAGGCCGGCATATCAGACGCAAACAACAGTTTCTATGAGGAACAAATGCCAATTAGAGACTATTATGTCTCTTCAGCAATGCATACAGAAATATTACATATATTTGGTAGATTGTTTACATGGAGAATAACGGCTGCACACAGAGGACATGGTAAGTAAGCTATCCTCTTAATTCAGGTAGATGTTAAGACTGTCTGGACCTCAGTTACAGCGACAGAAAAAACGTTCCACACCCACAAAACCTGCTACTCCAAAAGATTCAACCGCGATGCGGACGTCGAGTCGTGGCCTTTCCTCTCCTTCGGCTGCCTCGACCTCTCAGAGGATGGTTGGCGGGCCTTTTATTTACGTGCTTTGCAATTCGCCGCCTCGTATGGGAGGGGGAAGGGAGGAGGATGATTGAACCTCTGTCGGGTGGTCGGTCTGGCGGCTCTTCTTCTTCCTCGCCGAGTAAACTCGTCGCCGGGCTGTCTCTGTATGGCTTCCTTAAGACCAGTGTGGTTGGTTGTTCCTGAGCTCTATGACCATGATGAAGTAGGACTTTGTAGGCTGAAGAAAGATCCAGATGCCCATTGATGGAGTTGGTATCGGAGTAGCACACCTCGGATATTAGCCGCTCTGCTTTTGTATTGTCCTGGCCTAAGATGGTAACCCCCCGGAGATCTAAAAGTATGCCCACTTTCTCAAACCTGCGTTGCTAGTTGGGAGTTTAGGCCTAGCCGGAGTCGCGATTTGTGCTCTTGTAAACGGGTCTGCAATTTCCGCCCGGTTTCCCCAACATAATTGCAGTCGTCCTCATTGCAACTTATTTTGCAGACAACAGCTGAGATTTTAGCGGGTAGCAGCGTGTCTTGAGGTTGCATCAGATGGAGCCGAATTGTTGCCTGGGATCGACTGGCTATGCCTGCTCTGTCGGGTTGTAACAGTCGAGAGACCGCCTCGGACACCTCTTTGGCATAGAGAATGGACCTCCAGACTTCGGGTTGCTGCTCATTTGGCTGTCGTCTGTGCGCTCGGCGCCTGGTTCTCTCGATAAAATGTCTGGGATAACCACTAGCTGCAGAGATCTTGAGGGTACAGTTGTTCGGCCCTTTAATCTTCTGGTGTGCAGCAGTGTGTTTTGACTCTTTGGAATAGAGTGCGGACACAGCTGCGTTTGTGAAACGAAGGATGATGGCTTTTTAAGTGTACGATTTGCCTCGTGTCGGTGGCTTTTCTGAAGACTGTATTTTGCAGTCGTCCAGTTGTACACCGCCGCACAAGCACGTCAAGGAAGACCAGTTGGCTGTTTGTTTCTGCTTCCATCGTGAATTGGATATCCGAGTCAACCGAGTTCAGCAGCTCCTCTAGGTGCTCAGTGTCAGACACTTGTTTTGGGCATTCAAAAACTCCAGTTTGCATTTAAGATTACAGGTTTACAAACGCACGTTCCATAGCCCTTCATTGACCCAAGTGCACATGTCCTTACCTCCGAGGACTGCGATGCGCTATGCAAGGCATCTTTCATGAAGATGGCAAGATCCTTCTGACAAATCACGGTTTTAAAGGCAACTCTGTCATGGAAGTAGTGTCCCCGAGTTTGTCCTCGCCTCTGTCTTGCGGAATCTAGATTCCAAAGACTGGACCTCCTGCACCTCCGTTAGTAGGGTGTGAGTGTCGATTTTGTCCTTGATGGTAGTCTGGAGATCCAGGTTATTTGAAAAAAGCGCCACATTTGACGTGGGGATATCCACCAAACAATTTTTAACTAGCGTAAAGATGAGCGTCCCGTCAGAGGACTCTTTAAAAAGCTACTTTTCATAGGAGTCCGTCACCGTCGATGTCCATCACTTGCGACAACTGCTCTTTAAACGAACACTAAATGCCTTCGTCCACTCATCTGATGTGGTGGAGCAACTTATCAAACAGAGCCGGTTTTGAAGAGGGTCAAACTAATGGCTTTTACCTAAAATCGTGAACCGACTCTGTGAATAGGAAAGCTGTCGACTGTCAGCTGTCTAAGAGCCCACTGCAATCAACTGACAGCTGAAGTCTGATGACGACTAGCTCTTCGATAGGATCTCTCAGTAGTAGTGCTGGGATCTCGTCTGGCGCCTGCGATCTATCTGAACTCGCATTCCGTACTCCAGCCCTCAATTTGAATTCGGTATGTTCAGGTGTGCAAATGGGTTGACTAAGCCCGGCTTCCTTGGATGCCCATTGTCGCTCCTGGTTCCATAGTAAAAAACACACTTGGGCAGAGCTCCAGTTTTCCGAGGCCCATTAGTCACAGTAATAATCTGTTTGTCTGTCACTGTAGCCCAAATATTCTCGGTTTTTATGATTTTCTTGTCGGGTTTACACATAGCACAATGTAAAGGTTGTGCAAGAAAGACGATCGCATCCGTTGCAGAAAATTTGCCTGCCAGTCGTACAAGATAAGCACCCGGTTACAGTTTATTTCTATAAACACTTCTCATACCTCTTTGGGCAGTCGTCGTTTTTGCTGTATGTCTTCTCGGTCGGATCTTATTTCGTAGTCGCACCTCCAGGAGACAAGCCACAGCCGCCTGTCATAGGGGATCGGTGGTAATGGAGGGGGGGTGGGTTAACACCAACCCCTAACCCTAATCCCTAACACTAACTCCCAACCCCTTACAGGTGCGGCTACGAAATAAGATCTTACCGTCCTCTCAACAGATTCCGCCAATGTACTGCCTTAGTTCCTCTCGTGCTCTTGTCGGACAGCTGGTATGCTGAATACATCCGTCCAGAGCCCTGTTGAAGATCATCTGATCGTCCTAGAGTTACACGCATTCTGAGACGTCTGTATAGACGCAACTGGTAAATCTGTGGAAGAGGGTGATAATTCTTGCTTGAATGGTCCACAAATGCCTTGCTGATGGCAACGACTCGTCAGGAAATCCAGAACTCACCCTTTAAGCAGTATGCGCATTCAGTAATGAACGTGCGAAAAGAGTAATTGGACATTTGGTGGTCTTAAAGCCTACTGGTGTCGTAGGTTTCCCATACACTGTCGTACGTAACTGACTCGAGTTATTTTAATTACCAAACAGCATTAACTTGACGAAAAGTGTGCCAAAGTGAAGTGCTTTGTTAACGTACACAAGGTAAGAACATACAACTTAACCCGAAACTGCCAACAGTGTTACTTTTTAAGTCTATTCTTCTTAGTTTACCATTACAAACTAACTGTTTAAATTGAAATCCCCGCGAATAAAACTACTGATTGATTTAAGACATCACAGTTGATAGTACGAAAGGTGTTTACAAGATTAAGAGTGACTGCAAAGATAAGTAGAAGGCTTACCTCAGGGAAGACTTCCTTCGCGGCGTCAGCCTGAACGGAGGTCCGGTAGGACATGATGAACTCCTCAGCGTGCCACGAGAGTGGGTGTTTCACAAGAGTCTCCATGACATTCAGCCAATTTGCGTACTGCAAAACAACATTGAGACTCGTGGATGTACAACAAAAGTAGTGCAGGACAAGAAAAGGCAAGTCCACATACAGTAGGTGCTACCTCATGAAGTGTTAGTCGAAATTCTGAGATATGTTTTTGATTCAAAAAATGACTTAGGCGGAGTTGTGATAGTAATTATCGCGTAGCACGATCCTAAAAAATTTCAGTGAGATTTTAATGACCTTCTTTCCGGCCCCATTAATTTTAGATGCTCTTCTAAATTTGAATATATTTTATAGAAAACATACACAAAAATACTCTTTCTTGTACTCATTTGGTAGAAAATTGCGTGGTTAAATTTTTATACTTGAAGAGGGCTCCCAAACTAAACGCTGTATACCTTGGGTCAGAAGAATATCACACATGTTACTATGCTGTTAGGATGACGTCATATGGATATGTATATGCACCGGTGGTATACTTTGTAAGTGGTAAAAAAATTTGCTCAATTTTTACGTGCATCAGCAACAAGATTCAACAAGCAAACTGTACTAAATAGTTCTTCGCTAACGGCGAAGCAAACGCAAATTACACAACAGCGAAAATTCAAAAGCTACCATGTTGTCTTTTATAGGCTCCAATAGCTTCTGGCTCAACTTTTCTTGACTTAGCCACTCACTTGAGGCCAGAATCCTAAAAACAGAAAGGTGCCAAAAATATGTGCATCGTCTTAAGAAGGCTTTAAACTATAAAAAAATAAAAACAAATACTTGTCGATATTTTGCAGGTGCAGAAAATGTGGAGCACTTTCAGTACAACATCTCGCTAAATGGCGTGTGCAGATTCTACGTCAAGGTAATTCTGAGTTGAGCGAAAGTCGATTGTTAGACAAGAGTACATGATTTTTACAATTAAAAGGGTACTCTACCGAAGTTTTTCGAATAGCCGAAAGTACTGACGTTCTATTTGTTACACTTGAGTTGGTCAGGTCAGTTTTGATGGCCAATAAGGACTTCACACCGGCTGCTAGGCGAGAATTTGAAACCGAAAGGCGTGGTCAGTTGGGACGAAGATAACGAACTAAATGGAGGCTAACTTTGAGTCTCAGGGCGTGTAAATCATACGTATTGTATGTATTGTCGTCGGTACAAACCTCAAATTCGGTCGGAAAGTGGATATTCATATTTGGACCTAAATCCATCAGTTTTAGTGACATAACTGCGTAAAATTCACATTCTGCCGGTGGGCAGCAGTAGTCTATGATTGGCCATACTCGCAGCAGGGATACTAGCGGATTTGAACGCCACTGATCAACATAAATTTTAAGCCGGCAGCTTTACTAGTCAATCGGGCTAGACCGATCTCGCATCGCACACTGCAGGGAGGACCTGATCGCTACAAAAGACTGTTAGCATAACCACTATTTGAACAATCATCAAGTAGACGTAAATGCTAGTATTGCAGTCGAAAGTACCGCTTACTAGCAGATGCGGCAAAATAACACAACAGGTGAAACATAACCCGTAGGGAACACCTTGCAGACTCAAAATCGCATTAAATGGAAGATGCAGGTCAATAACTCGTGCTGCAAAAGAACCAAGTGGTGTAAAAGCATTGTGGTAGACGAATGATCTGTAACTTGAGGATCTGCAAACCAAAAAATGAGATGTGGATCAGGTAGGCGTTTGTTGGAAAAAATAAGGGCGGAAGGGCTAAAACGACATGCACCAAAAACCATTATGAGTTGTGCCGAAACTTGGTGGTAAAATACTCGTAGGTATAGTTGCAAACATCATTTATGATAAACGGCCTTTACTATAGCCTAAATGTAACCGTTTTAGTAAATGGGGGTTGGTTTAAACAGGACCTCAATGTTTCCGAACGCATAGCCAAGCACTTTTCTCAACCCTTGGAGACAGTCAGTAATAACAGAAAGCAAGATCGGACGAATGTGGTAGATACTAAAACAGAATGGCCCCAAAAGCTGAAGAACAAAACTGCTTAGAGGTCCTACTGACCAACACGTAATCGTGATAAGGGATGAATTAGTTAAGTTTCTTTTTGGGGAAATAACTAGTTAGATATTCGGGAAATTTCGACTGGCACATTGGACAGTTATCCGCTTTTTGTCACGGTCACTACTCAACTAAATAAACTTTGGTGCCAGTCCTCATAGAATTTCCGATTTTATTCCCCAACAAATCGCAATTTGGTTTCATCACAAAAGTCAAGTTAGGCCGATTAGCCAATAAATTGTGTCCTGGATGCAACGTTTGTATTTTAAAAAATTAAGAGGATGACAACAACCAGAGAAAACAATAACAGTAGTTGGACTTACAATTGCTTCGGATTTTTGAAGGCTGAAAAATCACGTTCGATATAGCCGCGATCCAATTTGAAGTTCAAATCTTCATATAGGCAGGTGGCTTTCTAACGATTAGGCAGGAAAAGTGCGACAAACATGCATAAGTTCGTAGAACGCTGGCTTTCCAGTGTAGTAGAGGTCATGAAATGGTCTCCCAGTCTTGTCAAATTGGATCTCTGAAAGTGCGAGTTTAACAGAAATGCAGTTTACTTTTCTTTTCTGGATATATTTCTTCGGGGGGCTGGAAAAAAAGTAAATGGGAAAGGATCTTACTTTGAGCTTAGGGCGTGCTCTCAGGCTTCCCAGAGCCGACGGGAAGAAATAGCGCACAGCCTCGTCAATCTGTGACTGATCAAAAGTGGCTGGATCCTGACCCATCATACGGGCAAGGTATCTTCGCCCACGTTCATATTTGGCTCGTTCTTCTTCGAGCATATTTTCTAAAAAATACGAAGACCGAAGCGCAAATAACCATATGCTTGCACATTCTGCAAATAAAACTCTATTGAAGACGTCATGGCATCACTTTTGGTTTTTTCGCCTCCAGGGGAACCAGGAATTACGCCAAGAAACTTTTGCGAAAGTTTAATAATCCCAAACGGTCGTTACATGCTTCCGGACGTTAAAGGTCTCTGGAACCCTTGTTGAAAAGATCCGGCGCGCCAAGCTTCTCAGCATGTTGCCTCTACCGCTCCCAGTCAAGACACCCCTGACACCAAAGGTCCACAGGGCTCTCTCCGTCCGCCTGAATTGCAATTCAGTAAAAGCAAACACGATTAACTAAATATTTTTCACGATTATTTTTTTAAGTTAATAGAGCTTTCTTCTTCATGTCGACTTCTTTTAACATATGATACACACAAAAATACTATTTTCCTCTCCATTGACCACGGAATTATATTACTTGCCAATATATCATACAAAATACACGAATACAAAGTGACATTTTCCTGATACAATAATATTTCTACAGAAAAACAGTCTAAGCAGAACGGATAAACGAAAGTTCGTTTTAACGTTAGCTCTAATAAAATTCCTGCTGCACACGGTTGTGTTTCACTGCCTATCTTATAAGCACGAACTGAACACTGTGAAGTGTCTGTCTGCCTGTTGTAAAATTCGCTCCATGGTGAATTTTTACTCATTATGAATCTCCCCAAAGAGTATTGAATGAACCATTTTATTTATTTATTTAAGCTACTGAGTCAATTCAAATCGACAAAAGTGCCGACGTAGGATCATTTGATATTTGCTTACTGTAGATTTTTATAAAGGAAAATCTACTGTGCGAAATGTCCTCGTTATTTTGCGACATTTATTCCCCTCGTCAGCTAAATGCCATGTGCACATATAGGTAATGCAGCAATTTGCGATTAAACTACTGCCATCTTCCTTTGTACAAAGTATCTCGGGCAAACTCATCCTAAACTTTATGCTGGTCCGCGTACACAACAACCATGATCTCAGAGGTTTACTTTTAATACCATGATAACTAACGCTAATTAATCAAGCCCGCCTTTCTCTGCGTGAAGGCCCTCTAGTTTGTATGATGACATAATGAAACCTACTGATGTACAAGAAACTGTGGAGCGTAAAAAAAATTGAACGGGCCTATTTCAGAACTCCCAGAGCGCTATAGCTCTATCTAGAAGACAAGAAGAAAACTGGAAACGAACTATTTCGAGTTGGTTGCGCTTTGGTTTCACTGGCTTAAGATCTTTGTCCAGTCAGTATTTAAAAAATGAATTTTCTTTTAAGTGACAAAAACCGTCTTCAAAGGCATATTAATGTTGAAAAACTATGACGAAAAGAAGCAATACGGCATCAAGATTAGTGTTTTCGTTTAAATTGTTTGCTGAGTGCAACTATTCCGCGTAGCTCACGAACGCCAATGCCGAGAGCAAATCAAATGTTTTTGCCGATGTCTCACCATGTGGGTCTTCGTTAGGGCATTGACTGTCTAAATCAGACTACACTGATTAATTAGTGTTACTTAGCTAAGGTCAAATACAAGGCCCGCTGCTCAGTCTCAGATAACAAGTGAAACTTTGCTTTTCTTCTATATTCCTAGGTGATAAATGTCTATTATTCATTTAAATTCTTTTGAAAAGTCGCTTTTTATTGCTAACTATGATTTTTCCCAGTCTGGTCGGACGGTCCGGCAAAGTAGCTGCATTTCACGAAGCGAATTTTTAATGACGCCGTGTCAGACCGTCTCTTTCTAGTTTTTTAGCAACTTAACAGCAGCATTTGCTATTCTGTGCGCTTTATTGTACGTTACAAACGCTTCGACTCTTGTGCTGCAACGAAAAACTATCGTGTATACTGTAATTCCCCGGAAAACACGTGATAAAAGACGAAAGCTCACTGACTTCCCGCCGTCTCTGAGTGTTGGAATCGCGGCCAGAGACACAGCGGGTGCCAGCATGTGTTCGCTACCTCTGCTAGTCGTAAGAGAACATCATCCGACGAAATACTAGATCAGTTGATATATGCGATATAAGCGGCACTTCTAAAAAGTAATTGAACAAGCGTTTAAAGATATTGCAGTAAAAGGCCCCGAAACTGAGGAGAGGATGAAACGTAAGCAAAATTTTATACTGCGAAACATTCTCAATCACATATCTGTTGTAGAGGGGGCACATTTGTTCCTGAAAAGTTGTGGCCTGGGTTTCGGTGTCGCACAAGCTGAACGACTGCGCTATCTCAGCCGTAATGCGCCGATGCTGTTTTTTATTTTCCCTTTGATGGAAAACGACTTCATCTTGTCGAGGCGGGGCATAACTAAAAATTTCTGCCGTAAATGGCACTGCTCAGTTTTGCCGGACCTCACGTCGATGCAGCGAAGGCTGGACAAACTGAAATTGTCAAAAGCGATCACCGACATAATGACACCTATTGTCAGTCTGAATAAGTCTTCTCCAACATCAGCTGAGGTCCCACCACGTAATGGCATAGTTTATTTCGTAGGGAACTCGATTAGTCTTGGTTCTGAGATCTTTAAACACAACAAAACGCCTCGTGAACAAACACCCTTACGATTTCCTCGCAAGACCTAAAAAACCTTAGCTGACGTCTAATTTAAAGGCAAACCCGAGTAACGTTTTAGCCAGGTAAATCCAGTTCCTTCGAGAAATTTTTTTTCCTTTATGATCTCCTGCCTTTGCTTCGAACACCACGGCCCAAATAAAGCGTGTTTCCAACTACCCCCACATGTCATATCGAAGCGGTTAATCCGAATATGCCGACGTTTTCGTATTTAATTTAATCTATTAAATGCCAGTTTACAGGCGTTGTGAAGGGAAGCGATTAAACACAAATCCGACCAGCAGTGGAAAAAAACTCCTGAAGAATAAAAATATAGTTGATGATGGTTTTTATGGTTTGGAGGGTTCAGGAGAAAAAAACTGCTGGCGGTAGGTTTTCGACCGTCAAGAAGGGGGGGAGGGGGTTGCACGGTATCGGAGAACATCGGACGTCAATTCCTTTCATGAAGTTGGGGATAGTCAAAGTAAAGGCGTTGAGGAACAGCTGGTGAGACCGGCCATAGTGTTCAGAGACCACAAACGCCATCGTTACGGTACAGTCGATCAGTGGATTCAGAACCCAAAATTTGAGGGTCTGAAGAATCCTTATGTACTACTCTCTGAAGGAAAAATGAAATATTGTTTCCCCGAGAAGGATCTCAAAACCTCATCATCTAAGAGATCGAGTAAATTGACATCCCATAGCTTCGGCGGGTGTTTTCCATGGTGAACTGGGAATGCCTTCTCACAAAGACAGCACAAATACAGCCAATTTGTCAGTCTGGTCAACAGCGCCCTCAAATAGTTCTCCTAAATAAATGATAATTTTACAGAGTTTTCACACTCATGGGTAGTTTATTCCAAATAGCAATTGCATTTACAGAATACAACCGACGATATTTAACAGTACGTGCTAGAGGCAGAAATAAGAAGACCTCACGGTGACTGTTACGTCGTGGGTGGATATGATGTCTTAAAGAAGTGAGTGGGTTAAATGTGTGATTTTTTAAGAGTTTAAATAGCAAACATAGTCCCTTTTGTAATCTACGGGACCATAAAGGATCAAGGCCCGTAAGCCGGCAACGTTCTTGGTAAGACAAATGTCGGTGTTCCGGGGTTAAAATCCTCTTGGTAAAAAAGTGTTGAACGGATTCTATTTTCTTCCGCTCAGTAGCACGCATGAGGCTAAATGAAAACGAACAGTATTCCAGACCAGGTCTAACGTACATGTTGTAAAGGCGCATTCTGATATCCCTAGTTTCAAAGTTTCGGAGGATAAACCCGGTCGTTGTACGTGCTTTGGAGACTATCAAGGCACAGTGCTCCGAGAGATTGAGACTCTTGGAGTATGATATGCCCAGATCCTTTATAACCCTGGGCACATTTACGGAGCGACCTTCAATATTTAGTTGAGGTTGGTGGTCGTCGCCAACCACCATGACTGAGCACTTATGCCAAGAAAGAGAAAGGCGCCATGTGCGGCACCACTGGGCGAAAGCCTGTAGATCGCTCTTTAGGAGCTCAAGCACGATGTCACGATCTGCCGGCTTATATCGATATGCAACTTTAAGTTCATCGGCATACATGAAAGGCTTACCATTCTGAAATAAATCGGGTACATCATTAACGAAAAGGCAAAATAAAAGCGGGCCGAGTACACTTCCCTGAATGACTCCACTCCTCACACGTGTGGGTTTGGAAATAGTATTGGAAATCTTAACGCGTTGTGTACGAGTGCCCAGGTAAGAGGATATAAAATTCAAAAGTTTGCCACCTATTCCGAAAGAGGACAGTTTCAAGAGAAGAAGAGCATGGTGAACACGGTCAAAAGCCTTAATAAATTTCAAATATACAATGTAAAGTGCAAAACCATTGTCCCTAGATTGGAGAACATAGTCAAAGAAAGATAGCTGACAGGTGTCACAAGATCCAGCTTTGAGGAATCCATGCTGAGCGGCACTCAGTAAGTTATTCACTGTTAAGTGACACATCATTTTATCTTTGATCAATGTCTCTAAGATCTTCGAAACTGCGGGGAGGGTGTTTATTGGCCGAAAGTCATCAAATGATGTAGATTTGCCGTGCTTAGGAATGGGCAAAATGTGTGATTCCTTCCACAAGGTAGGATAAGTTTCACTTTCAAGAGCAAAATTAAATACCTTGCATAAGAGGGATGGGAAGATCGTGTTTGCATCGGCTTTTAAAATGCTTACTGGAACACCATTAGATCCTGGACTATAAGATTGACGAAAACGCCGAATCGCAACAGTCACATCCCACATAGTGAAAGTTATAGTTTCTAGAACTGCCCCGGTCAATGGCTGGATGGTCGGAAGCGGAATGGGCGAGTCTTCAATGAACGTTTTGGACAGAAAATCATTGAAGCTATCAGCGATTAACTGGGCATCAACTATGGGATTTCCGAGAGCGTCTCGGAGGATGGGATGCTGCGTCTTTCTATGAGTTCGTATTTTTCTAGAGAAAAGTTTCGAAACATTTAACGAATGGTTTTCGGTAAACTGGACCTCCTCGGCTAGCCGTTTTTCTTCAGACAATCTCTTAGCTCGATCAAAAATATCACGAATCAAGGGCAGGACAGAAACATCGTTCTGAAGATGGAAACGACGATAAAGCATGCGCAATCTGCGACGAAAGGGTAAGGGTAGGAAAACCTCATCCCCAACATTAATAATTTTCATACGGGGTACAAAACGAGAAATAAGCGGATCCAAAATTTCGTACAGTTTTGCAGTGCAAACATTTACATCCGAACTAAGGAAGAACTCAGTCCAGTCGTAGGAATTAAGGTGTGTTAATAATTCGGTTGAGTGAGTTGATCGGAAATTGCGGCAAAAGCTATACTTTGGGGACGACGTTTTGTCAGCCTCGAATTCCAACGTTGAAACAACTATGTCATGGTCTGAGCCCCCGAGTGGGCCTAGGGATGACACCGACGATGGCATGCAGCCTCTACAGAAAATTAGGTCACGTATGCTTGAGTGTCGGGTGGGAAAATCGACAACCTGATGCCACATCCCAACATCTACAGCCTCAAGAAAGTCTTCGAACCTTCTTGGGCCTGAAGGCGGAGACCAGCGGACTCCGGGAAGATTAAAGTCACCCGCAATCAATTGACACTTAAAGCTTGAGTCGGCCGCAGCATGAAATGCCTGTGAGAGTAAACGATCAAAATTGTCGTTGGCGTTGGGAGGACGATAGACGCAGCCAACGAGTAAGGAGAACTTATTTTTTAGTGCAACCTGGAGCCATCAGCTGCCTTCTACTGCGGAAAAATACGGGAGGACCAACGGCAAAAATGTAAGTGTTTGCTTAACGTAGCTGCAGCTGCCCCCACCACGGCTATCTTGGCGATCATTTGAATAGGATTCCTGCCCCAATAGAAGCAGTGTGTTCCTTATCCCCCGTAATTTTTCCTCCACGGCCGTTTGACCAATGCATTCCTCTTTCTAATGTCCATAATATGCCAGTTGACTCACACTTTCCCCAGTTTCACTCCGACGGAAATAGGTTACAGTATCCGGCCCGTGGATTTCCACTAGTAAACCAGCCAGTTAACAGGGGACTGCCAGTGCCCAAGGGGCGCTACAATAAACCTATTCTATTCTATTTTATTCTATTACCTGTCCGTAATTTTCTCCCGTAAATTCTTCTCCTTTTTATTCACGTCAAGATATTTTGATGCCACGGAATGTTTTGCAGAGCAAGATAGGTGCATCCAGACCATATTTTCCGTGGGCAGTCAATCACTGGACAAAGTAGCCCACCTCCTTTAGAAACAAATTCTCTTTCCCCTCAAGCTTTTCGTTCTAAATGTCATATCCTTGTTAAATAAGATGCCCTTGCATTAGACTCTGGTGTTCGTCCGCTTCCCGTATATTGTCCTAGTAACTGAGACATGGGCAACAGCTTCTGTTGCTGACTTCGAACGCCCTCTCCTAGGCTATTCTTGCATTCGAAATGATCGTCAGGATAGCAGTGGTGGGGACAGTTGCGTCTACGACACGCAAGCACTTGCATTTCTGCCAATGGACCTCCCACATTTTCCTGTGGTAAAAGGCAGCTGCTGGCTCTAATTTTCTCTAAAAAATAAGTTCACCTTCCTCGTTGGCTGTGTCTATTGCCACCACAACGCCAATGAGAATTTTGATCGTTCAGTCTAACTGACATTTCATCCTGCCACCGACTTAAGCTTTAAGTATGGGTTGGTTGAGGATGATTTCCGTCTTCCTGAAGTCAGCTTGTCTCCGCACCCGGCCCCAGAAGGTTCGAAGACTTTCTTCAGGCTGTGGATGTTGGCATATGGAGTCAGGTTGTCGGTTTTTTCACCTGTGGATCAAGCACATTTGGCATAATTTTCTGTAGATGCTGCATGCCTTTGTCAGTGTCATACATAGTTCCGCTCAGGGGCTCAGACAGTGACATATTTGTTTCAACGTTAGAAGTCGAGGCTGACAAAACGTTGCCCCAAAGTATAATTTTTTTCCACGATTAACGATCAGCTCACTTGAACGAATTATTAGCACACCTTAATTACTACGAGTGGACTGATTTCTTCCTTAGTTCGGAGGTAAATGTTTGCACTGCAAATTTATACGAAATTTTGAATTTACTTATTCCTGTTTTCTCTCCCGTAAGAAAATAATTAATGTCGGAATGAGGTATCCTTACCCTTACCCTTTCGTCGCAGGTTGCGCAGACTTTCTCGTCAATTCCATCTTCTGAACAACATTTCCGTTTTGCTCTTGATTTGTGATAATTTTAGGCGGGAAAAACAATTGTCTGATGAAAAACAGCTATCCGAAGAGGTCCAGTTCACTGAAAACTGTTCGTTAAATGTCTCGAACCTTTTCTCCCGAAAAGTGAGAACTCACAGAAAGACGTAGCATCCCACCCTCAGAGACGTTTTCGGGAATGCAATAGCTGATTCCCAGTTAACCACTGAAAGCTTCGATGCATTCTTGTCCAAAGCGTTTATTGTAGACTGGACCACTCCGCTCCGACCATCCAGGTCCTGACCGGGGCAGTTCTGCGGACGTAACTGTGACGATTCGGCGTTTTCGTCATTCTCATAGCCCGCGACCTGATGGTGAGCGCTGCACATCATGGATTCCTCAAAGCTTGGTCTTGTAACGCCTGTCAGCTCCCTTTCTTTGATCATCTTCTCCACTCTAGCGTTAATGGTGTTGTACTCTACGCAGTCTATTTCGATTCCACAAAGGCTTCAGCGAGCGAGAGATTATAGGGTTCATCCACGGTCCATAAACCAGGAACTCCTCTACGACTGCTTGTTTATTGAAGAGGCTCCCAACTTTTGGCATGGTCCCAGCGTCTAAAATTTCTGATTCAAAGTTCTGAAACAAGCATCCACTCAGCCGAAAAATTCATTGAAATGCTGCACGGATGACGAAGTGATGGTTTCTTTCGACGTGATATCACTTTTCACCTCCATCCAACAGCATCTCGCTGCTGAAACCATGCAAATCTTGTTAGAAGAACATTATAACGAAACAGACAAAAAATCTAGATAAAACACCTTAGTGATCTCCTAAAGCACCGCTTGCTAACTTTATTCACCTTCAGTGGAGATTTGTAAGAACAAAATGAAGGTACACCTACGTGGTCACCGTTATCCAGCGTGATTGCTCACGCAGTGTTACAGTGACTAGAGGCACTGGCTTTCGACTACTATCGGCCCCGAATGTGGGCACGGTATTTCGATTACACATTTTCCATCATCAATCGGGACAAGATAAAGCAGTTCACGCAACACCTGAACTCCATCATTCCAGACATCCAGTTCACGATGAAGGAAGAAAAAGGCTTTTAGTTGCCGTTTCTTTACGTACTGGTTGAGAGAAAAGGTGATTGCGAACTAAAAACAACGGTTTACCTGAAGACAACGAATACCTCTCATATTCTATGTTTTCTTAACCACCCCCTTCCGCGTAAACGCAGTTGCGTGAGAATACTGTACCGGGGTGTAGAAACGCATTGCATCGAGCCAGCCGACAATAAGGAATAAGGAGGTTTAGGAAGTGCGTCGAAGTCAAGAGAGATTGGAATTTAGCCCGCCGGCATAAATTATGTCATCGATAGACGACATCTATTACGAACTAGCACACACTTCCAGTTACACAACCACAGTAACAGACTGCAACTGTTCCAGTAATTAGAGCACCATGACCTCGGGTTTATCCGTACTCCTTTCGAGGTTGATAAGCCTGCGTGGATATCAGTGGCTGGACAACAACCAGTTTCCGATGGTGCAGAGGTCCACATCTGTAGGCTTACCAAAAGTCTACTATGTTCGTAATAAGGCCTGTGAGGCAAATGTTATGCATAACGATGATGTCGCCATTAGGGTTGGTAGCAGGTCAGGCGCTGGTGGTGGGTTCTTAGACGAAAGGCGTGATAGTCCTCCTGACACCACACAGGGCTCGCGGATCATAAAGGAAGATCATCTGAGCCACGGCTACCTAAAGATATGCAACGATGCCAGAGCACGACCTTCGATACGCCAAATCGAGCGACTGAATCCCACAATCGAATAGTCTGCATAGTACGTCCACTTTCCAAAACAGCGACTCATTATTTGTAAGACAAAAAAGTTCGAATTCCAATTTTGTTTTGAATGCTCGTTACCGTCGTGTACTTAGCCTGCACGCAATGCGACAATTCGTTTCGGGAATAAGATAACTTCAAACTTCTACCTTGCTTTTAGTTTTTTTCCATATGGCCCATGGCACTGTTATCCCATTTGGTATGTATGTTTCGTCAAACCCAAAAACAAACCTTCATAGAAATCCTTGGCCCTCATTCTTTTTTGTTGGTACGGCCGTCTAGGCTTCGGCAAACATACAAACGAGATATTGGGTAAATCTTGCCAATATTCAAACTAGTGAGAACCAAAACAGCCATATATAATGGCGACAGAACCGAGATATAATAGACTACAATGGGCCTATTTTAGGACTTTTTAGGCCCTGTCATTCCACCTGGAACACAGGAATAACTTAAGACGAAAACAACCAGTATCACTTGTATTTTGTAATCAGTAACTTATGGTTTACGCCAAGTCGGCGTGATCAGTCAGTCAGTCAGTCAGTGTATTTGAGGGAAATAGGCTTACGCCTTTGAACTCCCTATTTGTACATAAAAAATCGATAAACAAGCAAAAATGTGAAGAAATTACAGCATTAAATGAATGCATACATTGATTCACATATGTCACTAGTCACATGGTTAAAAAGTTACATAGTCCGCTTGTTGCTGCAGCATATATCTGTCAAGGCGACATTTAAATGTCTCCACAGATTGAGACATAACAACCGTCTCGTGCAGGTTATTCCACGGTTCCACGACACGGTTGGAGAAGAAATATTTTCTCACATTCAGTCTACCCTGTGGCACACGTAGCTTGAAGGGATGTCCGCGGAGGTGAGTTGTGGTGGCGAGTTGGAAAAAGTCATCGCACCGAAGGGCACAATCCAAGCCACGCACGATACGGAAAGTTTGTATCATGTCTCCGCGCAACTGCCTATAACTCAGAGGATAGAGATTAAGGTTAGTTAAGCTGATCTCGTATGGCAGTGCACTTTGAACTCTTACTAATTTTGTGGCTCGCCTCTGCACCCTTTCGAGCAGATCGTAATCCTGGTGCGTCCACGGTCTCCAGGCCTGAATTGCATATTCGAGATGGGGCCTTATAAACGTGCCG